>CABFWB010001412.1:26308-67740 GCA_902151455.1 Timema bartmani
CTATGAAAACCCTAGATATCAAGTTTCAGCTCAATCGGTAAAATAGTTTAGGCTCTAGTTGGAGGTACAGACAGACAGACAGACAGACAGACGGAAATTCAAAAACCACTTTTTTGGATTCAGGAAGTCATGAAACGTCAAAATTCATCAAAATCTCGAGTTCGAATTTTTTGACGATCACCATACTTTCTCTACCTGTAAGATAGAGAGAAAGTAAAAATGGGTTGATAAGAATACAATAGCTACGTTGTTGATGAGGAAGCTTTAATTTAGTGGCAGTGCACCCACTTTTTGCGTGTAGGGATAGTGAAAAACAATTTTGGAAAAGCCACCCTCGGTACCCCCGACCGAGATTCGAACCTCGATCGCCCCAGTCAAAGTCAGTCTAGTCTACTGCTCGAGTAGCACCTTAGACCATGCGGCCACCAAAGCGGGGTGGATTGAGTTGGCAGGACTGTCTGCATTCTCCCTGTCCTTGTGTGTGTGTGTGTGAGAGAGAAAGAGAGATGTCTCGCTTGATAACGTCAAATGACGCCGGGTAGATGTTACACGTGCGTTTACAAAAGTCTCAGCAACAAATCCTACCATTTTTTAAATTTTTTTTAAAAATAATACGTTCAAAGTCAAACCCGCTTCTGTGATCCAGAGCGTCACTTTCACAATAGACTGGATTTCTAATGACGACAGGGAAATCAGGGTTTGAATCACGGTCATGTACACTGAGGGTAGGGTTTTTTTCTCCTAAATCACGTAACTATTTTTTTCTCTTTCTTTTTTTTAACCTCTCTTAAGCCCTCTCACAGAGTTACGTGGTTTATGGATGAAACTTAGAATTTTTTTTTCATTCACGCAAATACGGGTACACATATTCTACATTCAACCTTCGTAATCCCTAACGCATTAACATAATTAATTAAAAAAATGCTAATGCGTCTAACCTGAACGGTTAGTAAGAGCGATAATAACAGTCCGTATCCAACCCCTACCTTCCGCCAACCCAGACCTCAAAACGGTAGAAATAAACATTTTAGCTAGCGCAAGCCACTCTTTTCTATTTGATCTAGTAGGTAACCTGTAGATCACCAAATGTGTCGATCTTTCGGCTAGTCAAGCTATAATCAAGTCTGTTTACTGTGATCACCTCATACTCACTATCACCATCTTACTCACTATCACCCTCATACTCATTACCATCACCCCCTCATATCATCAGGACAGTGAAAGAGCCTCCACGGAAAGGATGTACTATTAGTACATTCGGACGTCCCCTGGACAACGGTACATTAGTACTGGCTACTGGCTAATCTTTCCACCACCGGACTACGAATAATGTAGCCCGGACACGTATGGATAAATAAATCCTTTCCCCTTAATCTAAGCCATGATGCAGTACACCACAGTTGGTTAAGTTGACCTTTTGTTCCACAGACAACGGTGTGGGGCGGGAGTGGGACATTTCGACTTCTCGAGCAACAATTTAACCCTGAGTACTCGATCCAATAGGCCAACGACTAGTCACTAAACATGTGTCCAAAATTGAAACATTTTACCTAATAACTGTTATAGATTAGATTTGTTAAAACTTTCTTAGGAAAATGTCTCACGTAAAACAAACCATCATTTTAATAATAATAAAAAAGTAATTATGTTTAAATTCATTTATAGCGCGACTTACAGGAACTTTTGTTCAAAAGGCCAGGTTCGAATCTCGACCCAGGGCCACCCTTAGGGGGCCCCGCGCTTTCTTGGATGACAGAGGGGAAAAAAAACAAGTTTGGGGGTGGGGATCTTTGCTTATTACCCGTAAAGGCGATCTAGAAGATATTGTCAGTGTGAAATAAATAAATAAAAACATAATCATGTGGTTCCCATTCTTTCTCCATCTGAATGCGGGCACATTTCCATTTCCTATTCGCTCCATTATCAATGGCTTTAGAACATCAACAATTAATTTAATTGGTGAAATTATATTAACAAATTGTATACTTTTATCTAAGTATTATATAAACATATAATTTAACAAATGTTGATAAGTATATAATTATTAATTCTTAAAAATGATGAACAATTTATACTTATTTTTAAACATTAGATTTAAAACGTTCAATAAACTTTTCAAGACAAAATGGCGATCATTATGACAAAGGGCGCGATTAATCTAATATATTTTAATCGCTTTTAATACAGTATTTTACTGCAAAATTATATTGTTATATTAATTTAATAAAATGAATGGCTTTATTATCCTTTTTAAATGACTCACACAAGTGATGACATCATAAATATCTAGATCCATTTGTAAGAACTATATTTCCTGAATTTGGTAGTGGAGGGCTAGTTGGGGGGAGACAGAGGTGCGTCTCTCACCTGGCTGGTTTCTCATTTAACTGTTGGGAGTTGCCCCGTGTGGACGTGTTAAAGTTCGTGTGTTTAAAAAAATAATTATGGTGCTAAAACTCAACAAAGTGCCATTTATAAGTGCTTTATATTAAGTTTTTAACTTACTAACACATTATTTGTCCTGCAGGAATCAATAATACCACTGATTTTACAATAAAGTCAGTTGTAAAAACACAAGGTATTGTTGCTACATGATAGTGTGTTCTTTTTTCAAACTTTTGTGAATTCAAATAATTTTTCAAGAACATTTCCAATTAAGTTACTTGTAAAGTTAAAAAAAGATTAAGTCAGATATAATTTAACTAAAATAAAATCTTTTTAACTGTTACATAAAATTTTATCATCTCGCTTATTTAAGATCATTCGACCATACAAATTTTACTGCCCCATTTTAATAAGTGTTTAATTATAATCTATAAGTACTGTTTCAATGATTTAAAATCATTACAGTTCACTAGTTCACTAAGGGGCCAAACTTGGTATTTTATGTTTTTTTGTGTTCCATTTTTGTGTTAAAGTAATTAATTTATGGGACTGAAATTTAGTATAACTAGACATTCAAATGAGGTGTACACAATGAAATATTTTATAATATTAATAATTAATTAATATTCCATTGAAATATTTTATGATTAGTATATATATTAATTTTATAATATATATTAACAATAATGATGTTAATATGATTAATATTAATTATAATAATGATATTTAATTCTGTACACCTCATGAATGTGTAGTTATACTAAATTTTCAGCCCGATTACTTTACCACAACAATGGAATACAAAAAACATAAAATCGTAAGTTTGGCCCCTTATAACTCACGAATTGTAATGATCTGAAATAATTGAATCAGTACTTAAAGATTATAGTTACTCACTTATTAAAATTGTATAGTGAGATTTTGTTTCGTGATATATTTTGGAGTACAGTTTGCAGATTGTTCAATAATACATAAAACTTTCAACAATTCTTATATTTACAGAATATAAAATAGTAGGTTTAATCATTATGCCAATAATAAATTTAATTTTACATTTTTTATTATCTTAGTAAAATAATATTTTAAATAAAAAATAATGATATAATATTATGATGAATGTTGAAACCCAAATGACAGACTGTTTCAATGCCTTGTGTGGTAGAGAGTGTATTTAGTAGTGTAGTGTGTAGGAGGAACTCCCCATCATATGGAGGTCAAATGAAGCCGGTAATCTTCTTACCCTCGATTGTTGGGGACCCTCACTAGAAATGCATTGTATCGTTTTGTTTGTGGACGGATGTGTTATACAGCGTGTTTACGAATAGTTTACTCAATGAATGAAGTGTTTATATTGTGTTTTGTGTATTATTTTGTTATGTTGTGTGCATGTTGCACGTCTGCATGTTACATTGTTACACTGACGGAAGAGATTCTACCCCGGGCTGCCCCTTTTACCCCCCATTACCCTTATTAAAATACATACAAATATCCTTAAACCTATTATCTTTACAGATTTACAGATTGTAAAGTACAATCTAATACATTTCATTTTTCAGAATCTCATCTGGTAGTTTGGTAATTTAATTTTTTACATAATTTGATGGTATTAATTTCTTATGCTCCTTTAATTAAAATATTACTTTTTCAATATGATAGTAGTAATAATTTGTAATTATTCCTTCATTTTTGTAAAATATTAATTCTGAATAGTTTTAATCACAAGTACAATGACGTTTTCTCAAATGAATTAGCACCGCGTATTACTACCCGTCCGGGTAATAAGCTCACGTGCTAATTAAGCTGATGTGTTAGGAATAAGAAAGGCATAATTTAGAGCAAGGTTGCTCACATTTGCGTGGAGGGATAATTGAAAACGATTGCTAGAAAACCACCCTCAGTACACATATTTTATTGAATTTAAAAAAAAAGTTGTTGTAATGTAAATTAACCCCATTAAACCATCACGGGCAGCTCCGGGATTTGAACCAGGTAAGACAGTTTTATTATGTAGTCGATTCCTGCAGGCGCAAGAGATCATTTGACAAGTGTATTGTTTAAAATGTTATTTTGAGTCCAAAACTTGCAAGTTGTGGACTCAAAAACGAGTTCACTTAAAAAAAAAATCTACGAGACAATCGTACAATTTCTTGGCAACATTTTCAAAAATCTGATTTTGATCTTAGCCCTTTTAAACTAAAGTATTGTTTACTAATTATTGATTTTCAATCATGATTCTAACAAAATATATTTATTTTTAAATGAGGCCAGTTTACTTAAAACTAATTTTTTTAAATATAAATTATTCTAAAAAAAATATATTGTTCAAAATGAATATCTGTCGAGTATTTCACATGATCTTTAATAAAATAATATTACTGTTTCATTTCGAATAAAAAAAACTCAAAACTGCTTTATAAATTAATAATCTTGAGGCCAAAACTTTCAAAATTTCTCTGTATGATCAAGTAAAAAAAAGCCAACACATAAAATGGCCAACATTCAATAGGCGGTGAGAATTAATTCACGAAATATATCATATAGCGTTTGTTACTGGAACACATTGATCAAAGAGATAATATTTATAACTTCACAATTGATTTTATTTATCTTTCGTCGAGAGAACATTAATTTGTGCTGACTCGATTAACAAACTTTGGTTCTAAATAGGGGTGTGAAAGTTCACTTCGATTCTCAAAGCCGAATTGAAGTTCCAATATTTTTTTCTTGTTTTATGCTGAAAAAAATATTATCTTGAAGTTATTTTTTTACTAATCTATGCACTAAACTTACTTATAAAATGTGCGTAGAATTTCGTTTTAATCTGATAGACACATGGTATTATATGAATATTAATTTGTAACGTACAAAATAGCTCAGAATGGTAGTAAATGAACATAAATTAAATATTTTAACTGTCGATATTTTTATTGGCGAAGCTTCAAAGCCTGAATTTGTTTCCAAGCGAAGTTGAAGTTGATGCTTTTTTTCTAAGTAAAGTCAAAGTTTCGCACACCCCAAGTGTTAAAATAAACATTTGTTTACATTTCCTTTGTTGAGGTTTTTACTAATCACTAATTAAAAGTCAATAAATATTCTAGTTAATTTTACAGGCCTTGTAAAAGAGATGGGCTGGGCGGGAGATATTCCGTTGAATCGGTTTGATTTGGGCTACAGCTTATAAATTACTATTTATTAGATTTTGATCAAAGTCTGAGGTGTCCAGAATACACCAGTTGTGTACATATGATGATATTAAATTGAAAAATATCCCATTTAATGTTTCTTGGTGATGTTTATAAAAAAAAACGTAAAATCAAATGTTTACTGTTCTACTCAAATAAAAAGAGGAGAAAAATTTTAAAGAATTAAATACGCCGATAAGGACACCCAGATGTTGTCTAAGCATTTAAAAGCATTTTTACTCTTGTCATTAGAAAATAGAGACTGAACGATAATGTGGCCGAAATAGCCTCGGGATTAAATTAATTGATCGTAAATATATAAACTCTCACCACTTGGAGCTTACACTGAAACACAATGGTAGATATTAATTTATGCTAAATGCAATCATGGGTAGCTTTGAATCTCCTGGTATATACCTGCTTAAAAAATAATATTCCCGTTGGAATCCAAAACTAATCTTTCCAGATAGTAGAAATGGCAATTAAATAAATAGATGTGTTATAAAAAATCTAATTTTCACTGAAAAACTTTAAAACAAAGTCCGAAAAGATCATTTTTATACCCAAATATTAGTTTTTTAACTACTAATTGAGATAGAAACATTAGCCCTGAATGAAATGTTTAAGGCAATGTAAAATGAACTGGATAAAACTACAATATTATAGCTTAAGGTAGTTTAGGGTGAACGAGATACATCTATATTATAGTTTAGGGAAGTGTAGGGTGAACTAGATACAACTATATTCTAGTTTAAGATATTGTAGGGTCAACGAGATACAACTATATTCTAGTTTAATATATTGTTGGTTGAATGAGATACAACTATATTCTAGTTTAAGATAGGAAGGGTCAACGAGATACATTTATATTCTAGTTTTAAGATATTGTAGGGTCAACGAGATACAACTATATTCTAGTTTAAGATATTGTAGGGTCAACGAGATACATCTATATTCTAGTTTAAGATATTGTAGGGTCAACGAGATACATTTATATTCTAGTTTAATATATTGTAGGGTCAACGAGATACATCTATATTTTAGTTTAAGATACTGTAGGGTCAACGAGATACAACTATATTCTAGTTTAAGATACTGTAGGGTCAACGAGATACAACTATATTATAGTTTAAGATAGTGTAGAGTCAACGAGATACAACTATATTCTAGTTTAAGATATTGTAGGGTGAACGAGATACAACTATATTCTAGCTTAAGATTTTGTAGGGTGAACGAGATAGAACTATATTATAGGTTAAGATATTGTAGGGTCAACGAGATACAACTATATTATAGTTTAAGATATTGTGGGGTCAACGAGATACATCTATATTCTAGTTTAAGATTTTGTAGGGTCAACGAGATACAACTATATTCTAGTTTAAGATAGTGTAGGGTCAACGAGATACAACTATATTAAAGTTTAGGGTATTGTAGGGTCAACGAGATACAACTATATTATAGTTTAGGATATTGTAGGTGGAACGAGATACAACTATATTATAGTTTAGGGTATTGTAGGGTCAACGAGATACAACTATATTCTAGTTTAAGATAGTGTAGGGTGAACGAGATACAACTATATTCTAGTTTAAGATATTGTAGGGTGAACGAGATACTACTTTATTATAGGTTAAAATATTGTAGGGTCAACGAGATACAACTATATTATAGTTTAAGATATTGTGGTGTCAACGAGATACATCTATATTCTATTTTAAGATATTGTAGGGTCAACGAGATATATCTATATTCTAGTTTAATATATTGTTGGTTGAACGAGATACAACTATATTCTAGTTTAAGATATTGTAAGGTCAACGAGATACAACTATATTATAGTTTAAGATACTGTAGGGTGAACGAGATACAACTATATTATACTTTAAGATATTGTAGGGTCAACGCGATACAACTATATTATAGTTTAAGATATTGTAGGGTCAACGAGATACAACTATTTTATAATTTAAGATATTGGAGGGTCAACGCGATACAACTATATTATAGTTTAAGAAATTGTAGGGTCAACGCGATACAACTAAATTCTAGTTTAAGATATTATAGGGTCAACGAGATACAACTATTTTATAGTTTAAGGTATTGTAGGGTGAACGAGATACAACTATTTTATAGTTTAAGATATTGTAGGGTCAACGAGATACAACTATATTATAGTTTAAGATATTGTAGGGTCAACGAGATACAACTATATTATAGTTTAAGATATTGTAGGGTCAACGAGATACAACTATATTATAGTTTAAGATTCTGTAGGGTCAACGAGATACAACTATATTATAGTTTAAGATATTGTAGGGTCAACGAGATACAACTATATTATAGTTTAAGATTCTGTAGGGTCAACGAGATACAACTATATTATAGTTTAAGATATTGTAGGGTCAACGAGATACAACTATATTATAGTTTAAGATTCTGTAGGGTCAACGAGATACAACTATATTATAGTTTAAGATATTGTAGGGTCAACGAGATACAACTATATTATAGTTTAAGATTCTGTAGGGTCAACGAGATACAACTATATTATAGTTTAAGATATTGTAGGGTCAACGAGATACAACTATATTATAGTTTAAGATTCTGTAGGGTCAACGAGATACAACTATATTATAGTTTAAGATATTGTAGGGTCAACGAGATACAACTATATTATAGTTTAAGATTCTGTAGGGTCAACGAGATACAACTATATTATAGTTTAAGATATTGTAGGGTCAACGAGATACAACTATATTATAGTTTAAGATTCTGTAGGGTCAACGAGATACAACTATATTATAGTTTAAGATATTGTAGGGTCAACGAGATACAACTATATTATAGTTTAAGATTCTGTAGGGTCAACGAGATACAACTATATTATAGTTTAAGATATTGTAGGGTCAACGAGATACAACTATATTATAGTTTAAGATTCTGTAGGGTCAACGAGATACAACTATATTATAGTTTAAGATATTGTAGGGTCAACGAGATACAACTATATTATAGTTTAAGATTCTGTAGGGTCAACGAGATACAACGATATTCTAGTTTAAGATATTGTAGGTTCAACGAGATACAACTATATTATAGCTTAAGATTCTGTAGGGTCAACGAGATACAACTATATTATAGTTTAAGATACTGTAGGGTCAACGAGATACAACTATATTATAGTTTAAGATACTGTAGGGTCAACGAGATACAACTATATTATAGTTTAAGATATTGTAGGGTCAACGAGATACAACTATATTATAGTTTAAGATTTTGTAGGGTCAACGAGATACAACTATATTATAGTTTAAGATATTGTAGGGTCAACGAGATAGAACTATATTATAGTTTAAGATTCTGTAGGGTCAACGAGATACAACGATATTCTAGTTTAAGATATTGTAGGGTCAACGAGATACAACTATATTATAGCTTAAGATTCTGTAGGGTCAACGAGATACAACTATATTATAGTTTAAGATAGTGTAGGGTCAACGAGATACAACTATATTATAGTTTAAGATAGTGTAGGGTCAACGAGATACAACTATATTATATTTTAAAATAGTGTAGGGTGAACAAAGAACCAATATATCACTAGTTAAAACATATACATACGCGTATATTATAAGTTTCTTTCAGATATCTACTAATATCCAATCATTGCTCATTACACCTGTGTAATTAACATAAGTTTCTTTCAAATATCGACTAATGTTTTTCAAATTTGTTTAAATACGAATTAGATTTTTTTCATGTACATCTTATTGCTTAAAGTGATGGCGTTCTTCTAACACTTGGTTACTTTTATTCTAGTGATATAAATTCATTGTTATATTTTTACTGCCTATCTAGTCTTTCGTTGAAGAGTGCTTAATTTATTTAAATATGTTTAACATGGTGAACTAATTATTGTTTATTTAAATTTCTTTCCAAAACAATTTGTAATTTTAATTACATTATCTTGTATATTTAATTACTTGTTATAAAAATCTTACTATCAATACTATTCTTATGTTTTTATTATTTTTTAAACATAATGCAGAATTTAAGCTTGCTTCTTTTTATTATTGTGTTATTGTCTTTGATTTCAATGTTTATTTTTATGATACTAATTTTAATTTTGTCTATGATTTGTAACTGTAAGTTTTATTTGTTGATATTTTCTATTAATGTGTGAGATTAATAATATTGTTTTTACTTTGTGTGCTTGTGTTAATTGTTGTTTTGACTATTTTCATTCAACATTGAATTGATTTCTAGGCCTTTTGCAATTACTTGTTATGTTAATTGCAAGAGAATTCTAACTTTACTTTTGAAAAACAACAAATTTCTTATGTTGTATTATTTAATTACATGTTTTTTTCTATTTTTAACTTATCTAATTGTTTAAGTGCATTCTCTTATGTTGATATTTTTCTAGAAAGCTCTCAACTGATGTATTTCCCTAAATTTACTAAAGCCATTCAATGTTTTAACATACGTTGCATGCTGGTTTTTTTTACCGGTGTGGTAGATAAAATAAATCTCAATCCTACCATTTCTGTTTTAATACAATTTGATTTTGTGTTTTGTTAGAGATTTCTATATTGTTGTTAGCTCTAACTACTTTTTCCATGCCACTAATACTCTAACAATGTCGAATCTACTAGATCTTTTGTTTCAGATTTGAGAGGACACTTACCAACAAAGTAGCATGGCTCGTAGTGTTGCTTAATTAGTATGCTTACATAGTGTTACTTAAGTAGTATGCATGCTAAAATAGTTCGTAATTATTGAGATATAATTGGTATTTATAGCCCCGTGATCGCGCCAATTATTATATTATTACGGTTGTGGTTTGATTTGTGATAATTGGAACAATTAGAAAAGACGCTGGATATAAATTCCTGGTTAGAAAGAAAAATAATTAGTAACAGTATTAATAGTAATAGCCTTTATTAGAGATAGTAAACTAAGCCAGTCAGGTAGCGGAGTAGTCTTACGACCTCTTTCCTACCTACCCTATCCTCGTTCCAAACCTAAACCCGACCTTCACACATAAATCGCTCATTTCATGCCATTACTACCTTAGTCAAGGCCGGACTCCACTGGGATAACCTGCTAGGTTTTCTACTAGCTAGAGGATAATACTGGCGCCGGGGTTGGCCCCAGATGGTGAATGGAAATGTATCCACTTCAGACCAATTCCCAAGAAAAGAAAATCCTACCTTCCCCGACAATACTACTACCTTTGTCAAGGCCGGACTCCACTGGGATAACCGACTTGGTTTTTTACGAGCCAGAGGATAATCCTGCCGCCGTTGTCGGCCCCAGATGGTGAATGGAAATGTATCCATCCCTTTCAAACCAAATCCTAAGAAAAGTCAATCCTATCATTCCTTTCCCGGAAAACGATACTCATGATTCACCCACAATTAACCATCATACCTAAGCACACCTACCCCATACCTGAAAAGAAAATCCTTCCTATACCCGAGACCCAGTGCGATCACTCACAATCACCATTTCTCACCTCACAGTGTAAATGTGTTAATACTCCTGTATTTCTTACAGCCTCATTTCATTGGTTTCACTCATCAGGTATTTAATTAATCATTCACGAGGTTAAGAGTCACGACAGTGACTCGGTACTCAAACAATAAATCAGCCCTTTCTAGGATGACCTAGATTGATGATTCTGTCAATTTGGATATTCTTAGTCGGGCAACAGCCTCACGGCGTGTGATAATCGGTAATTATAGCCCCGTGATCGAGCGCCAATTATTACGATATTTACTTGAATAAATACAACTGACGTGACCAGTGGCAAAATCAACTAATCGAAAGCGTTCCTGCGACAGGTGTTTAGAAGGCTAGCTTCCTATTGGGTATAGGGAGCTGGCGTCTCTTGCTTGTTTGGTAAATACTACGGAGTTAAATTTTGAAATAAAAAATAAGTTTTAATGGTGCAATCCTTCTACGTTATTTCTGAAAAGCGCATGATTCTCCATGGATGAAGTCTTAAAACACTTACATACGATACTTTAAAGAAAAATACCTTCATCCATAACTTTTTAAATATATGAGAGCGGTCCAAATCAATATCGTTACAATGCATAGTGTTATTTAAGTAGTATGCACACGTAGTATTATTTAGTTAGAATGAGCGCGTAATGTTATGTGATGCATCACCGAGAAAAATTTAGTTCTTTGAGATAGAGTTCTTGTAAGGTCAGAAAAAAAAAGGGCTTTCAAGGTGCACGGAAGTGCCCAAGTGTGGTTTATACATTTTAAAAGTAATAACTATCAAGTCATATTTGGACAATATGAATGTTAGGGTTCCTGCAATTGTATCGAAACTATCCGAGTTAAGAATATTTTATAAGACACTATTTTAACCTTGATAGTAGTAAGGATGGATTAAATAGCCGAGCGGGTGACATGGTGGTCTAGGGGTAAGGTGTCGGAATTCTGTGCTGGGGTCCGGGGCTAAATACTCAGCCCCGGCACAGATTTATCTGATTGCCAAACCCTTCCTTCACCTCTGACGAGACTTGTATTAATCACAACTTGTGAATGTGGGGAATGCCAGGCCTCCACCGTGGTTCGGATCCCACGTTAAACTTTAGGTCCTCAATTTAATCTCACAATCACCCTACCATTACACATTAGCGTAAGTGCGTATAACCTGAACGGGTAGTAAGACGTGGTGCTAATAATAATAATAATAATAATAATCAAGCTATTATATTTGCTAATTACGGTTATAGCCTAACGTAAATATTATATCCTTAAAATTTAGAAATGACACCTAAACACTCGAATTGAGCCCGGACCTTTGGCTTAGAACTCCAATGTTCTAAGCCACTGAGCTATCCGGGAGTCGACCTGTGCCCGGGGTAATTCTTCATTCATATTTTAAGGCAGAGTCTGTGATGGACGTGTGGAACTTGTCTGCCTTAAAACATGAGTAAGGAATTGCCCTGGGCGCGGAACTACACTGAGACAGCTCAGTAGTTAGAGCATTGGCGTACTAATCCAAAGGTCCCGGGTTCGATTCCCGTGTACAGGGAATATTTTTCGATTTAAAGAATACTTAAAAGTAATGCTATTTCAAATGTATTGTATTTAAAACTAAATAATAACAAAGTATTTAGAAATGATACGTTATAATTAGACATAGGAATTTAACAAATTAGAAGAAGTTTTATGTGGTTGAGTGGTTTTATCCCTGTAACTAGCCTATTTTTCTATCATACAAGAACTCTTATCTTTTGGACTTTTTGAGGATGACTCGATGTTTGTCATATTCTTAAGGTCCCAAAGAACCCCTGCAATGTGGCCATAAGCCGGTCCCAAGCCCGGTTGAAAAACACAGAACAACTTTCTCAAACTATATTACAGTGTTGTTTATTGTTGTGTGTATTGTTGTAACTATAGTTTGAAAATCTGTTATCAACGAACTACCCCATAATGTTATCCTACAATAGTAGAATTAAACGTTATTTTAATAACAGTATTAAATACACTTTAGATATAACATATGAACAAAATTGCTAGCCATCTTTTTACTCACATTAAAAAAAATCAGACGTCTGTATTTACGGACGAGGAAGGTAAGTGTACCCACATTTTCGTGCAGGTATAGTGGAAAAACATTTAGGGGAAAATATACATATATATATACATAGATAGATACAACATAGATAAATACAATATAGATAGATAAAACATAGATAGATACGTAGATAGATACAACATAGATAGATAGATACATAGATAGATAGATACAATATAGATAGATACAACATAGATATATACAACATAGATAGATACAATATATATAGATACAATATAGATAGATACAACATAGATAAATACAATATAGATAGATAAAACATAGATATATACAACATAGATAGATACAACATAGATATATACAACATAGATAGATACAAAGATAGATAGATACATAGATAGATAGATACAATATAGATAGATACAACATAGATATATACAACATAGATAGATACAATATAGATAGATACAATATAGATAGATAGATAGATAGATACGTAGATAGATACAACTGTTATTAGATATTTGTAACGAAAATGAAGGCAATGTCTCATAATTTTTTTCACTCATGTAAAAAGTTTCTAAGATAATGCCGCTATTCTCTTGAGCTATATTTCAAAACCGTTGGTATCACCATGTGAAGAAGAATTAACTCGTATGTTTCTACTGAAACAATATTTTATTTATTTGGGTAAAAAAAATTTTTATACAAAAACTAAAAAAAAACATTGGACTTTTCTCACCTCCCCTACATCCCCCCCTCAAATGATTGCCATGGAAACTGAGATGACGATGCTGATAGTCATTTGTTCGTGATTCTTCGTCACCAATATGGCTCATACGTTTGTGTATGTCCAACTTTCCCTACGGAACACCTTACCCGAATTATGCTACCAAATATCTTCTCATTCATTTTTAGGTGAGCAGTTATGTCCAGGGGCAGAAGTCCCTCCAAAGTTAAATTTGTATTAAGTGCAATTTATCTGAACTATTTTAGTGAAGACATCACATCTATCATTTTTAGGTGAGCAAAAGCCCCCACCTAAAGTATTTTTTTTTTAAGAAAGCAGGCTCTACACTTTATTCTAACTAATTGAATGAAATGAAGAAATGGCATAATAAATTTAAGAAATGGCATAGCTATCATTTTTAGGTGAGTTACGACAAAGGGGGCAAAACCCCCTAAGTCAAATTTTTATGAAGTACACTTATTTTTTATTTATATTTATGTATCTCCCATTTTTTCCCCATTTGTTTCGTGGGTTTAAATGCATCAACTTGGTTGAGGTAGAAACTGATGCTTTTAGTCGGTTGTTATTAAGAAGTATATAAATATATTCTAATTTATGATATCTACATAATTCTAAATTATAATATAGGTTATCATTTTTATATAAATATATTATATTTAAAAATAAATATAAACTTATATATATTTGAATATAAACATGTTTTTTATATAAATATATATAAAACTTCTTTCTTACTGACAAAAAACATATGTTTTAAATATTTAAAATGAAATAAATATATATATACATAATAATATTCCTGGTTTTAGTTAATAATATGAAAGCAATAACTATAACAAGCAATAAAACGCCTACAATATATTTGAATGGGGCGCCCACGGGCAGGTTTGACTTTTACTACCGCTTACAACCACTGCTAGCGCTGAAAACTGTTCATACTCGATACGTAGGAGTGATAGGAGATATCGAGCTATACTATCCCTGGCTGACTAAATTACTTACTCACTGATCATCAAAACATAAAACGTAATTGACGTCAACATAAAAAAGAACCTTGAATATTGGCATAGAGTTAGTAAGAAAGACTTAAGATAGATACATTTTATAGTCTTAATGATAAGAAGGTAAAACTTTCACGTCTGCACGGAAATAGGAATCAGGACGGCAAGACTTATTTAAAATTATATTGCGTGAAATAGAAATATTTTTTGTATACAATTCACCATTTGTGGACGTGACAAAAATTCTGGCCTAGACACTGGAGCGAATTAAATATAAGGACCGCTCTTAAAATGTGGCTAATTTAGACTATAAATCCATTCATCTCCCTTTCTAAGGCCTTATATATCGAAAACAAGGACGAGAAGGGATACTTATAAAAAATATATGGTATGAAGGAGAAATGGGTGCACACCTTTTTTTTTTTAAAAAAAAAGTCACATAATTTAGCGTACTCAAACAATTTAGTTAACAAGAGCATTTTTTGAATTATTCTTTGAACTAATCAAATAATTTCATTAACAGAGCATTCTTTTGATCATTCTTTGAACTAATAAAAAAAATAGTTACTTAGACACTATGTTGCAAGTCTGCGCAACACCATGAAATAACCAGATTAAACGGTTATGTGGATGTGGAGTAGTTCAGCCTAGTAGAATACTTCACAATAATTTATGATTTTATGTACGTGTTAGTAATGTTTGGACAAATTTGAGATAAAGTCAACAAAGTATATCAAGTACAACCACTGCATCACTAGTATTCTAATTGGCTATTTCTCTCTCAGTAGTTTAGCCTTATATAACCTGAAGCTAAACGAGTAGGATATCACTAAGCAAAAATGCGGCAACACAAGCAATACAGCATCAAACTAATTGATACGTTGTACGAACAAGTGCCCGCATTCACTGATGTATTCGATGAAGATACGTGGTACATATTTTGTTCATGCTTTGTAGCGGGAACTATTGTAGTAGCGTTTTTAATGTCAAGATTTATCACTATAAAACCTGTTGAATAAATTATTATTCAAATGAGTCTGCAACTTCAATCACAACATTCAAAATGATCCTTTTGTTTTTGGATGAAGTTCAATCAGGTTACAGAGGTGGATATTTAATTTGTTTTTAATTGGGCATTTGATTTACTTGTGTATCAACCATGGCAATTGATTATAAATGTTTGTTATATAACTAGGCCATTTCATCAGGAAGAAAATGAGTTTAGGATGATTTTGATCACTATTCACATTTAATAAATACAAAACATTTGTTGGAGCAGATTAAAACATGTTATTCATGTTCTGAGACATGTTTTATCAATACTCGGTTTAAACTTAATTATAGACAAATTATTAAGTTTTATGTTAAGCTTTGAATTGCTATTTTTTTAAACATAAGAGTAGGCCTAAATAATATTGGGACAGATGCAACAAACAAGACATTATGAACAATTTTTCTAAACAATTTTATAAAATAAGAAACAATAAACTAAATTAATTATTCTTAGTAAATATTAAATCATTTTTAAAACTCAACCTAAAACAAGCATGAAATCAGCTTATTAGTAATCTTAGATTGGATATTTTTAATTTTTGTAAAGATTAGGCCATAATTTAATATTAAATTTTGTTTTAAATAAAGTTTAAACTGTGATTGATGAAATTACCTTTAAATAATCTAGTTTCTTTTGGAGATTGTATGCTATATCCATCCCATTTTCGGCCACTTCGTTATTAAAATAACCAAAATAAGTTATATCAGCCGTACAACATGTGGAATTTATTTTTAAAAAACTTTTTATTTATATATGAAAAAATTTCCACTCAATCCACTTCCGGAACTAATATTGATCTCATGGAAATAACAAGAGAACCAGCTTATATTAATTATTATGACACTTCCCTACTGATGTTAACCTAACCTTTCATGTGAAAAAGCTAAAGTTATAATTCTAGAGACGAAATAATATTTTAACGAGGGTGGTCCACATATTATGATGTCATGTCTGTTTTCGTACGCAGGCTCATGGGTGTAATAAGAATCGTGGGAAAGTTACATGTCATTGTCATATTTACATTTAAAAAGTGATTTGGGTGAAGTGTTGTAGAGTTTTGTTTGAGTGTAGTGTTTATTAAAGTGTTAAAAAAGTACATATACATTTTGGTGTCATCTGATTCAAGGCCGTAGCAAGCCAATAATTTCAGGGGGGGTAGACGGGGGTGGGGGGGGGGGTGGTAGGCACATCCCCTAATTGCTGGAGGATAGAAAAAATTCTGAATATTAAACACATCCAGAAGCTATCTGAAGTGCTTTTTATGGTAACACAGCCCCCTAATTTGTACTTGCGGCTTAGTGTTGATATTGTTTGAACTATAAGAAAAGCCTTATATATTTTGGAGGGGGTTTGAACCCCCAAAACCCCCCCTTGACCTGATTCTATGTACTCTTGTGTGTGTATTAACGTGAGTCAAATATCTTAACAATGAAAAATAACTTAAAATGGGATGTATAAAGCGTATTATTGCCTTCCTTTTTTATGTTGGAAAAAACTCAAAATGATAAAATAATATAAAATATTTCTAACATTGATACTTTTGACTTTAGGTAATTTTTATCCAACAGGCCTCAGTCTTTTTAAGTTTGGTTTGTGCCTGTAATTATAAATGAGGTCTTCCATCCTCAACAATTACTCTCAAAACTATATTCTGAAAATTGTAAAATAGCTTTATAACTATTTATATTTCTTTAATAGGTCCAATATGTATTTTTTGAAATCTGCCTTTTGTTTTGAAATACATTTTCAATCTTAAGTTTATCTAACATGAGCTTTGGTCCATGCTATTTAAAGCTCATTCCTTTTAATTCTAGTCCATTTATTCTAGTCTACTGTGTTTTATTATTTGATTTAACTATCACAGTTTAATTAACTAAATATTTAATAATTTACAATCATAATTTTATTTAAAAAAAAAATGCATGTAAAGTATTTATTGATTTTTCATAATAAAGTTTTTGAACTATGTGTTATGTTTTGTGTATTTTAGCTTTACTATTAGCTTGATAATAGTCTTTTTTTTTTTCTCTGAAGAACCTTGTGTATTACAAATACAGTAGCCCCATGGCTTCTTTGGTGCTGACTGACAGCTCACACCTGACAGCTGACGGCTTTGAAAAGCTACCAGACCAAATTATGTATCCCTACGCCGAACCATATGATCTGCAAAAAACATGATGTTTAGCAGCTGTCACTTCTAACAGTCAAAATGTAGGTATATACCTAACTGTTGACTTCAGAAGACAGCTGTGAACTGTCAGTCAGCACCAAAGAAGACATGGGGCTACTGTAGTTGTCACAATTTCATGTCATCACATTTAAAATGGAATACTTTTGTATTTAATAATTTCTCACATTTACTTGGGACAAATGTAACAGTTTTTATTTTAATGAATAAGCCATCTGTTAGCTTTATGATTATTTTCAATTTCTGATTGGTTCTTAGATTTAATTTAATTATTCATATGCATTTTCATATTCAGATTACATTTTAAAGATAAATATTTACCAAACTTGATTGCTTCACACTCTAAACATGTCGCCAGCACGATGTTTATAATGGCTGCCAAGTTGCAGAGAATCTTGAAGAAATAAAATAATCCTTTTCCCTGATATCTTATTTTCATTGAATTTCCTTTGCCTCCTCCCACGTAACCTAGAATAACCTTGATACGTTCCTCGAGGTTATTCTAACTTAACCTACTCATGACTGCTCTCTTTAAAAAGAATTGCATATATATACCATTTTGATGCGAAAAAGTGAAAATATAAACTAAATTAGTGAAATTTAACCAATTTAAGATCTTGGTATTTGTAAATGAAACTCAGATTGAAATAATATATACATAAGTATTTTAATATTCCGTAACAAAGTGTACTGTTTCTAGAATTACATATTTATACAAATCAGCAAATCAATGCTAGGCCTACCTTATCAATAATATATTTATAAGCTTTACAGGGATTCAAATGTTCTGATAAACTAAAAAAAATATTGTATTACATTTTAAATTCATCGTGATTATCAACAGTTTTCAGCCTGTAGCCGGGTCAGTTTAGTAAAATTTTAAGTCAAATACATAAAATTATTCCGATAATATTTTAAAACACCAAATGTATTTATTCCATTGGTGTCAAGATATTTTTTCAACTTTTTACACAAATTAACATTTTTATCGTTATTAGTCAGCATATATATATATATATTTAAATAGGCCTATATAAGTTAGCTTTGCCTTGAATTTTGCGGTCTTATCTTTATTGAAATAATTTATCTTACATCCAAAGAAACAAAAATACTACATTCGGTAAATTATTTATCTTTATTACATGATAAATTAACATCGGTAGACTACAAATAATTATTTAATTGGAAATAAGGCCTACCCAGTTTTTTTGAATTTTATGTGCGATATTTTATAAACACCTGTGTAGGCCTAAGTTACATTTTGTTTGATCAGGAAAAAATATACTTCAAAATAAATCCTATCTAAAACTATTTATAAATTATAAATATTTCAAGTGACTACGCAATATTTGGAATCAGCTTTTAGCCAATGAATTATTTGTATTTTTTATATTTGGTTCCTTGACAATATCAAAGTTATCATTTGAAGGAACAATAAAAATTAATCCTACTATACAAACAATGATCCCAAACAATATAATTTCTTTCTGAATCTCATGTAAATTAAAAATATTCTGAGCTTGTCTTCTTTCAAATCGTTTTCTAGCGGCTTGCTTCCTAAAAAATGAATGTCCATAGTGAGCCCGTGACCATTCATCAAAATTGTAGATTGGAGTTCGGCCCGTAGGTGTTGGTACCCGAGTACGAAACGTTCTAGACTGGTAAAACCCAGTGTGCGTTTCATCCCCTTGATCAGTCGGCTCGTCCTCTGGTCTAGCGTACTGTGGACCTGCAGTGTGTAGGATTCCTTTGTCGTATTTCTTTCTCAGACGATGATTTCCAAGTACTTCATAAGCTGCAGTAATATCTCTAAATTTTTTAGATGCTGCATCACTGCCTTTATTTTTGTCTGGGTGGTAGATCATGGACATTTTGTAATATGCGTTCTTTACATCTGCCTGTGTTGCTTTGGGTGTTATCTCCAATGAATCATAGTGAGACTTCGCAAACTCTATTGATCCAATGGATAATGACCTTGAATGTCTACATGACATTAAACCAATAGAGAAGCCACAATTAACTACAAACATATTATATTGTGTTGGGTTGTTTTCAATCACCAGATATTAAGACAATTTATGGTACAACATAACCTCTATCGTTATACAATATATACACTGTACACACATCTTAAAAATAGTCTGTATCAACCGAAATATCTAAAACAATTAGGTCAATCATTTGCTATAATTATATTTAACTCAACTTTCAAGATGACAAGTTGAGAAAATAAAGTAGTTCACAAAAGTATATATTATCTTTGTTTCTGCTCGCAGGTCGCAATTCTCGAGCAGTGATGCCATTTTCCAACTCGTAGGGTAGATATTCTCTAAATTGCTTAGATTTAAATTAGACTTTAGCGAAAATAACCATCATCTGAATGTCACACTAGTAACCAAGGAGCTTTAAATATATGGAGTGAATAATTAATGATATTCTGCTTAAGCCATTTTCATAGATTATTAATTTTAGGATCACAGTAAATTAAAATAGATCATTTCAAAAGAAAAATTAAATGATAATAGATATACGTCTTGAAGACCTCGTATGACAAGTTAAAATATTTTGAAACTAAAATATAATAAAAAAATTCTTAAAATGTTCTGATATATCTGTGAAAAAAATTATAGCATTATAACTATTCATTTAGCATCACGTCTTATTACCTGATCAATTATGTGATAATTACACTAGTGAGCGAGGTATGCGAATGATTTAATTTAGAGGAAGTGTACCCGTATTTGCATGGAAGGAAAGTGGAAAACCACCCTCCATACACCCGACCAGGATTTGAACCTCAACCTCCCCGTCTTAAGCAGTCTCGTCTATTGCGAGTGCGTGAGTTGCACCCTAGACCACGTGGCCACCGTTGTAGATCAATATTATTAAATTCAAAATTCACAAAAGACAATGAAACATGACAATAATGGGGCAGTCCAATGAAATATTCCACTCATATAATACATAGACATTTTAGCAAATATAATCTTACCCTGCAATTTTTATAAAGTACGGTAAGTGAAGATTGTACCAAACAAATTAAAGTAGGGTCTAAGTTTTAAAATACTAATTACTGCTGCTAAAATTTTATAGATTATAGTTATTTATTCTTTTATTTCAAAGGGTAACTAAGAGCTCTAGTTCAACTACATGCTCCATCCATTGCTATAATTGTTATTATCCTCATTTTATTATTTTATTATTATTGTAATATGGTTTAATTTTCCTCAACTTTTATTTTATCTCAAACTACTTTCTTATTAATTATTTACTAATGTTATATTTTCTTTTTTACACACTTATTTCTATTATTAGTGTTTACCTTCCATTTATTGATAAAATGTATTCATCAATATTATCACACATTTTTCCAAATTACCTTATCTGTAAAATTCTAACTATACTGCTGTCTTTTATGTTTTGTGTATTTTGCTAAAAAAAAATTTTTGTTTTTGTTTTGATTTGTTTAACTTTATTTCATGATAAAATATCGATAATGTCTAAAGTCTTTTAAAATTTAAACTTATGTAAAATCTCATTTTCTGTAAATCCATAGTCCTATGAGTGAGCTTTAGCTCTTTGGATCATGTAAAATTTAATTATTGAATAAAAAAAATTATAATTTGCCTGGAATTTTCTTTTCACTTGATAGCGATACCTGTCTAATGTTGGAGTACATTGTACAATTCTGCCAGTTCTTGATAAAATACGCAATCATTTATTATTTTGATGTTTTAAGTGTTTCTAAATACAAACACAGTACTAAAACTTTATTTGTGCATAACAAACAAATTATATTTTCACATGTCTATCTATCAAATCTATGTTGACATACTCACTTATAGTGTTCGACTTATATAATTATTATGTTAACATATATTTTATTTTATCTTTGTTGGTTAGCCTGAAAGCAGAAATTTTGATTCACAGAATTTTATCTTCACCTTGAAGATCTTTGCTCACTGTTCTGTTGTCAATCAAACGCCATATTGAATTCAGATTCTGACACAGTGAGAGTCTCTTTGACCGTGTGAATAATGTTTCATAGCCATGCGAAATAATACAACATTTTAGTGATTAGGAAGTTAGCTTTAGATATGCCTTTGGCTACCTTAGCAGACCCATGGCATCGCGTTCCTGTCAAAGAAGGAGAGGTAAGTTGATTATTTGTAAAAAGTCTTGACACTTTATAGTGCACATCAGATTTAAGGTAACGTATGTTTTTGACATTCAGAAGATGAGGTTAGTGAGGCACTTTACACCTGGAGATAGTTTATAGCTTTTGTCGTGGATGCTTAAAATTACATCTTTATTTTAAATTGAATGCACACCACTTCCATCAACATTTGTATGCTTTCGTTGGATCAGAATCCTGAAGTAGGTACATTTTCAGGTAGGCCTGATCCTAAGATTCGTGATATTTTATAAACCCATCCAAACAGTTTAAAAACAATTTAAACATTGAATTGATACCAAAAGATAAGCACTTGTGAGAAGGCATAGGCTGCTTTAGTTGTGTGATTAAATAAATATAATATTAGGTAATAATGATTTATAAAAAATATATGTTTTCCAGCACCTATATACACAAGATTCTGAAGCTTCCAAGTATAACAATTTAACAAACCTTGTAAAAAAATTCCAAACCGTCAAATATATATATATACATATATAAAAAAAAATCACACATCTCAACAATGCTGAACATGTTCGTTTGTAAACAAATAAAATTTCGATTATCTACAGGACCCTTGCTTAAAAATACCAACTATGTAATTTTAAATGAATTTTCTTTGAATTTTTAACAATTTATAGTTTTTTTCATCGTGTTTGTTTTGTTAAGCCCTGTACAGACTAGAACATAACAACGAACATGAACATTTTAATGACAAGTATGGACGGTTTTTCGAACAGAATATTATAACAAAATGTGTTTGTGGTTCTGTTCGACCTCGATCCACCAGTCATCGGTTTTTGCCCTTCACATCAAAGGATGTGAAGTTATAGTCTGGACGCCTGCCTCCGTGAACATTTCCACGGACATAAGTCATTGGCCAGACAGCAGTAGAGTTGCACACGTGTTTTGTTTTTTATAAATAAGCTTACATATATATCTTTTGATGAGTGTATTTTTTATTGTGTGTTAAGTTAGAAAATATATTGAATATTTTCTAGTTTTTTTATCACACAGTATTACTCCATGTTTTGACTACAGTACTTTGTATTTAGTCATTTCAAATGGTATTTATTTAGCTCTCTCCACCAGTAGAAAATTTAATACTAATATTGTTTTCATTATGTGTAATAAATTTAAAAAAAATTGTGAAAAAGTTTTACATTATAATAAAATAAAATAATAAACAATAAGTTATGCTTAAAATATAAAATATTATTTATTCGACTTAACTGAATGTGGTCTTTAAGGGCTTCAAAGATTGCTGAACACATTTCAGGAACGACAGTATTGATGCTCTGTTAGGGAATTTTGAACGGGTATTGTAAGATAATGAAAGATTCTACACTTGGGAAAAAATGGAGCGTCGGTGCTAATCTTTCTTGAACTGGTAGGCCTATTTCATTTCTAAATGGCGTGTCTTTTCAAAAATTTTAGTCCTCTTGGATTTATTAAGATTTAAAAATCAGATGGATGCATTTGAGTAAAATTTTTATACATTCGATTGATTGAAATTTCATGTTATTTGCCAACAATCTTGACCCACTGTATACATTTCTATTTTGTTATGATAGTGTCACAGATTTTTGTCAGTTTTTACTTTGATAGTAATGAATAAATATGTACGCTGCCACTGCTACTTGCAATGCTTATTCATGTACCACCGATATCGAAGCACAAATGAGCTGAATGGATATAATCATGTAATGACCAACTATGGGAACATGTTAAAACATGTTCTTTTCAAGTCTAGACACGTAGCCACAGCGAACTAAACAACAAACACTTTCGTGTTCGTTATGTTCTAATCTGGAAGCGGCTTTATAATCAGAAACTTCAGACTCTTATTGCGTGTTGGGTGCTAAAAAATATTATTTAAAAAAATTGACAAAAAAAAAAAGAATTCCACTCTCAGATCAAACTATAGGCATAGCCCAATCTTTTATTTAATTTTTTTTTGACTTGAAAGCCCATTGATTCTTCTCTTAGAAGTCTGGAAGTCACAGTTCAATTAAAGGTGATACGTTAACAAAGAACAAGCCCACATAGAGGGGTATGTGATCTAAATGTCAAGCTCATTTAGTTCGATTTGCCCTTGACAAAAAGGTCTGAGTTTGAATCTTGATTAAATGCACCGAGAAGTGTTTTTATAATGGGTTTACCACTTTCCCTCCAGACAAATGCTGGTACATTCCACTAAATTCTACCTTCCTCATCTCTCCCATAACCCTATAAACAATCTGACATGTGCTGTATAGGATTTCAAACTAGTAATGTGGAACTTTTGAACAAGTGATATTCAGTATTTAACCTCCTTAATGCAAACTAATTGGGACTGAAACTTGTTTGGATTAAACGGGAGAAGCAGGAGACAGTTTATTTTCATAAATCTTTAATTACAGTGGAATGAGTTTATAAGATCTATATTCATTAGCAACACATTTTTCTGAACACAAAATGTTTTTATTAAAATGGTTTCTTACAATTCTCTTGTAAAGCAATAAAATATAGGCTATTTTATTTGGCATAGTTTGTTCCCCCCCTCATTTTCTGAAAATTGTGTTCAGATTTTCCGGAATTTAGGGCTATCGAGGTTTGATCTTACAGGGACTTACATGAGCTGCTATAGACTGGACTGCTGGTGATGAAGGGATCAAGGTTCAAATCCTGGTTGGTCAGATGTACTGAGGGTGGTTTTTACTAAATAGTTTCCCACTTCCCCTCCACACAAATGAGAGTACATTTCATCTGAAACCCATCATCCCCATCCCTGCCCCGTGTCACCATGTGGATAGTCCGCAGTAATACGCGGTAGTTCAAACAAATATCACTTGAGCTGATATACCTACCATAGCTGCTATAGGGTAGTATGTCCACAATATCTGCCAAAGGGTAGTATGCTCACCAAAGCTGATATAGGCTAGCATGCCTACCATAGCTATTTAGTAAAGATGTCATCCATCTAGCGATGTATTACAGAATATATAGAAAATGGTTACACTATTATTTACTGCAAATTGCAAGAGATAACCATTCAATGGAACACAGTGATAAAGTAATTTACTATGTTATTGTTTTTAGGTTTCTTTGTTAAAGAATTTTTCATTCCTTTTATAGAAATCCTTCTTTATAAATTTCCAGTTATTAATACCCAGTATTATTTACCTATAACTCGTGTATTTTAGGATTTACACAATCTTAAAATAAAAAAGTATGTAGGTAGAAATAACATTAGCTGATCTAACTTATCTGAATATGAAGTTAAATAATTACAAACTATTTGGTCTAGACATTGATTTTATGTTAACATTTTTGTCTGAACATTAAATAATTATTTTTTAAACTATCACATGACACCTGGACACAGGAATCGAACCTGGTACTTTTGTCTTAGTGCACCAGTACTCTTACCAATGAGCTATTCAGGAATGTCCCAGTTCCACGGTCATTATTTACTTGTTTTTTAAGGAAGAGTCTGGGATGGACGTACTGTAATCATCAACTACGTATGACCAATGATTTAATATCGTGAGCTATCATAACGCAGCCAACCTCGATTTGTTAGGGCTCTATGCTGCTAATAGTAAAATGACAACTGTACAAATGTGCATATCATGATGGATTAAATATCCAAGCTATTATATTTGTTAATAACGGTTATAGTACATCTAAATATCATTTTCTTTACTCCTGAATAGCTCAGTGGTTAGAGCATTGGCGTACTAAGCCAAAGGTCCCGGGCTCGATTTCCATGTTCAGGTGTAATTTTTCACTTTTAGAGTACAATATTCATCTCTGGCTATAATCATACTCGACAGCTACAGAAGCTTGTCTATGTAATTCATCATTGACCTAATATACTATTTCATCTTGTTAATGGGGGGAGTAGCTCAACTAGAGCCTACAGGCATATTTATTTAATCTTGTGCAAGTTTGACAGAATTGCTCGATGTTTTGTGTTTTAATTACTTATTTAAGGGCTATTTATTTTACTAAATTTGGTGTGAAGCCTTGAGTCACCAGTTTCTGAAATAGTTATTCTCATCCACTTTGGGGGCCACGTGGTCTAATGCGCTACTCTCGAAGACTAGACTGCTGATGATGGGGAGATAAAGGTTCGAATCTCGGTCAGGTGAACTGAGTGTGGTTTTTTCCAAACTCCCTCTATAGATATGCGGGTGCACTTAATAGAAATATAACCCTCCTTAATCCCTAAAACCATTAGCATATACTAGTACATAAGCTTATAACCTGAACGGGTAGTAAGACACGATGCTAAAAAAAGTTTTTCTTGGATTTGATTCACACCAATCATTTGAATCTTTGATGCTTTAGATATTTCTGTCTCGGTGTTTGCTAAACAAGACGATAGACAGTTAAAATACCGCTGTAGTTACTTAAATCTAAACTTAAGCTCCATTAAACCTATAAAGGCATATCAAACTTATACTGGAAGCATACAATTAAAACAGATTTATACATAATTGATTGAATTAAGAAAATTCACTAATTTAAATAAAAGGGTTTTTACTAAATTATTGGTATGATTAATTTTCAAACTCTTCAGCCCTAAACTATTCTACTAATCATCAATTAACTAAGTATCGATTGATTTATAACCTCAAATCTAAGAATGACTTGGCACTAAGTTCAGGACAGATTTATTGTGACTCTGGTATCAGATTTTTAATTAGGGAATTTATAAATTAGCAGTTAGCCTCTTTGTTTGCTAATTTTGTTGACTGGATCAGTAAATCATGACTGTTAAAGTATTTAAACACAGGCTACTGTGGTGACAGTAGAGACAGGAATTGAAACCTGAACTCCTGGCTTATCATGCCACTGCTCTATCACTGGACCATCCAGGTTTGTCCTGCCCTTAAGTCATGCATCACATACTTTCATCTTGACCCTTTATCTTAGTATATCTCACACACAGTGAAGATAATCTTGGCAAGTTTTTTAAAATTTGTAGATGAGCATTTTAAAGATACAGCGACCATGTGAAGTATTTAAATTATGACATTGTCTCATAGGAAATACATGTGACTTTCTTTACTGTGCATCCAAGAATCTTGAGGGGTTTAAAAACAATTCCAACTCGTGCATAAGGATACAAACAAACGGGACAATCGTTGACATGCCGTGGTGAAATATTGAACATTACAGACTTATCAAAAACCTAGTATTTGGTGATCTATATTATATACTGTTTTGAATCATCTGTTTTTGTGGTGTCTATGATGTTGGTTCCACATGACTCGGCTATTTCATTTACTAAACCTTCCGTCAAAACATTTGATTCCACCTCCTCGGCACACAACACATCCTGAGGTACCTACGACAAAGGCAGTCGATGGTTCTCTTTGGTGCTCTCAGTTTCATTTCGCTGCATCTTTTCTACCCTGCATTGATATTTATATGAGCTGTATGATTGACAATACGTTAAAATAGTATTAACAGCACCTTTAGATTTGTTAACATGCACCTGAGAAATAATAATATTATTTTCTTTATTTCTATTTATCTCCTGTGTACAGGTATGTCAGTAAGGTACAATGTTGTCCTCCGCTACCTATGCACAATATTGAGGCTCTGTCAGTTCACACACAAGATGCAACAGGCACGATCACCAGTGATTGAACACTTGTTAACCAAGTGTTACACTTCAGACCGAGAGGTACATGACACATGATACATGACACGTGCAACATGTGATTGAATAGACTCTGGTTAATTGCTCCATATTTGATGTACAGCACTCGGATAATTGTTGCTGATTCAGCCAATCTGTGCGTAAATGTTTGACAATTCAAAACACCATGCAGGACGACCAACAATTTAACATAGATTCTGTATGAATTGTTTATTATACTAATTATTCCAAGACACATGTGGAAGAAATAGCAAGAATGTTTCAAGATGTTTCGATAGTTCAATATATAAAACACTATAAGCACACAGAGTAATGAATACATTTTGAACTGGATGAACCCAAAATGTCGGTTCTTCTTTGGCCTTCTGATGATAGATCAGATCCTCTTTGTCGGATCACCCCATTAAGACCGGTTTCTCCCGTGTGGCATGTCTCGTGCACCATCCAGTGTCCTTATAGTGTTTGCACCTTGATATAGAACTAGCTATTCTGTATTTTTACACTTGCCATCGTCAGCAGCCAAGTATTAGAAAATAGTTTGTAAGTCGTGCTTCCCCCCTATAAACTCTTCACACTCCCACACTACCATTTAGTAATGTTTCTGGATCACTTGACTACCTACAAATTAGTTACATATAATTTATTGAACTCAATCAGCTAAACAGGAACTTATGTAATTAGGTTAGGTACTGTTCGTATTGTTAAATCTATTATTGCATGGAACCCGCCTCGGTGGCGTAGTTGGCTAACGCGCTAGTCGTGTTGAGCCTGACTGCCGAGGACGGGGAGATCGAGGTTCAAATCTCGGTCGGGTGAACTGGGGGGGTTCCTAAATGGTTTTCCACTCTCCCTCCACGCAAATGCGGGTTCACTTCCTCTAAATTCAGCCTTCCCAATTCCTAATCTATTATCATAATTAGTACTTAGGCGTATAACCTGAACAGGTAGTAAGACGCGGTGCTAATAATAATAATAATAATAATAATAATAATAATAATAATAATAATAATATTGCATGGAATGCTGTTTCCGTGTTGTGTATTGCGGTCTATTTAACTTGTGCTTCAATGGTACTTCCAATGGTACAACACATTACTCTCGCAATTGAATGGACTGCCGAAGACGGGGAGATCGTGGTCGATCCTGTTCGGGTGTACAGAAGTTTTTTCCCTAAATGGTTTCCCACTCTCCTTCCACACAAAAGTGGGTACGCTTCTTCTCAATTCAACCTTTCTAGTTACTAACACGATATTGTAATTAGTACATATTTGTACAGCCCAAATAGGTAGTAGGATGTGGTGCTACAAAAAATACTGAGGGCTATTTTTCCTTAATGTCTTTCCACTCTTTCCTCCACGTGAATGTGGATACATTTACTTTAAATTCTACCTTCCTCATCCCTGATACATTACTATGGTTATCATAAATGCTATATCCTGAATGGATATTTAGAAGTGTTTTCGTTCAGTTCAGTTTGATTACTTTGTCAATAAATATTGTCTCTTCGAGTTTTGAACTCCACACCCTTGCTAAAATTCACATCCTATAGCCAATTTATGACAAACCTGACCGAATAATAAACAAGTAAACATTTTTGTTTTTCAAAATAATCATGTGTACCAACGTATTCAAGATAGCACCCATTTGAGGCACCATGTTAAACAACATTGTTAACATTTGAGTTATTGTTTATCTTGCTTCATTATCCCACAATCTAAAGTTGTTGTATTTTTTTTTCTCTCCCTTTTTATTTTTGCAGCTAATGGAGTTTCCAGGTCAATATCAGGAGTAAGGATTTGCTCTGTAGGTAAAATAAACTGAAGAAAACAAAAATGAATGGTGTGAAAATATGAGGGTGAATTTTGGAATGTGAAAGTGAAGTAAATGCATGAACTTTGGCTCTGACACCGATCAGAGAACACATTTTTAACCAACTCAAAAGTGTCTTAATTAACTTATTTAAAAATATAAATGTTTTGTGTATGTAGCTAAGGCTTTATGAATTGTTCATTAAAGCACACAGACTGTTAAAACAAAAATTTCAACATTCCCTAAAATAATTTGAAACTAAATTTAAAATATCACTTTGTTTAACTTTGCTTCATATTTATGGTATTTTTTAAATTATATATATAATTTTACATTTCAATACATTTTCAGTCAAATCTTCACAGTAAAACCACGGTAGTCCGAAATTATGGATAATCCAAACAGACTTTTTGGAAAACAGGGAAAAAAATTAAGTCAAATGAAGTATATTTTATTTTTTAAAGGGCTGAAAGTTTAGAGAATTGTAAGAAACAGTGATATCTAATAATAAATGCTTATTATTTACATGTTTTAGTCAACACTCTTTCCTGTAACTAAAATTAACTACAGTGCATAGTATGTTTTATACACCAGTTAAATAAATGAAAATTTGGCTAAACTCATTCATCTGTAATTTAAATTATTTTTGAAAATACTGTACCCCTGTACCCTCCCACTTAATTCGAATTTTCGCTGATCACAAACTTCGATCTCAATTGGTGTGGATTATCAAGATTCTAATATACTCCTTTGGACTTCATTTTAGCATAGGCTTAAACAGTGTTGCCACACATCAGGAGAACACAGCGGATTTTTAATGTCTGGGAAAATACAGGGAATTAACTAAATATTTGAATATTTTGTTGGTAATAGTTGATGGGTGAAATGGCTAACTGAAGAATTTTATTCGAACACATGTAATATCAGTCAGTAACATTGAATTACATAATAACCTAACTCAAGGGGAAAACTAGCTTTACTAGTCCTGCTTCACTAGTCCTTCACTAGTTCTGCTTCACTAGTTCTGCTTCACTAGTCCTTCACTAGTTCTACTTCACTAGTTCTACTTCACTAAGTTTGCTTCACTAGTTCTACTTCACTAAGTTTGCTTCACTAGTTCTACTTCACTAAGTTTGCTTCACTAGTTCTACTTCACTAAGTTTGCTTCACTAGTCCTGCTCCACTAGTCCTGCTTCACTAGTCCTGCTTCACTAGTCCTGCTTCACTAAGCTTGCTTCACTAGTCTTGCTTCACTAGTCCTGCTTCACTTGTTTTGCTTCACTAGGCTTGCTTCACTAGTCCTGCTTCCTAGTCCTGCTTCCTAGTCCTGCTTCCTAGTCCTGCTTCCTAGTCCTGCTTCCTAGTCCTGCTTCCTAGTCCTGCTTCACTTGTTTTGCTTCACTAGGCTTGCTTCACTTGTCCTGCTTCACTTGTCCTGCTTCCCTAGTCCTGCTTCGCTGGTCTCTGCTTCAATGGTCTCTGCTTCAATGGTCTCTGCTTCAATGGTCTCTGCTTCACTAGTCTTGTGGCTAGCCATGCCGACCTTACTACCCACCCTGACTATTCACATAGTTACTAATAGAATAGGGAAGGTAGATTTTAGAGGAAATGTACCGCCATTTGTATAAGGAGTGTAAAAAAAATTAAAATAAAACCTCATAGAAAGTACTCCTGTCTGTGAGTCGAACCCTGACCTCCTTGTCACTGGAAAACTATACCATACCAGGCTATCACCTTAGCCTGCATGTCCACCAATTCGGGTGTTTGAAGAATTGATCTTTTATTTAATAACATGAGTTTTTTGTTTAAAGATTTAGTTGTTTAAATGTTTACTAGCTTCAGAATGTTGCTTGCATTAGTGGGATCATGGTAGAATGTGACAAGACAACAGTTTCATTGAAGCAGTCAACTACCTTGCGTTACATAACATATTCATTGAAGCAGTCAACTACTAGTTCCTTACAGTTCCTGAGGCAATTAAATTAAATCTTCCTAATCCCTAAACCATTAGTGTAATTATTACATAGATGTATAGAACAGGTAGTAAGACGTGGTGCTAAAAAAATTGTCTGCATTAAGCCTAAACACAAATAAATAACTTTTAAAGACAATTAAAAACTAGTAAAATTACTGATTAGTAATTATAAATAATAGAAATGTGTTGTTGGGCTCAAACTTTCAGTTAAAAATAATGAGTGTAGCAATAAAAGGGCGGATCTGGAGTTCACGCTTTTGTCGCACCATTAATCTGTGGAGTATAAAAATAAAGTTCATCCTCATATTTTGCATCGAGTTTGTTGTTGTAGATATTTTTCTTTTTTTTAGATGTTTTCAATTTTTTATTTTCCTTTGGTGTCAACATTACTTATTTCTCTTAGCTTTCCTCTAATAACTATTGACTATTTTCAGGGTTAATTATAAAATGAATTGAAACAATTAGTGAGGTTTGATTGGAAAAGTGGGGTGCCACTGCCTCTTAAATACCTTCCAGTTAAAAACTAGTTAACAAATGAACTCTTTTTAAAATGTTGGTTCACACAATTATTGTTAAGTTAGGGACTATACCATAGTTTTCATGAAAATTGTCTCTAACTGGACAGAATATATTTCAGAGACATATGTGGATAATTTCTGACGGAGAAGTTTTTGTACGTTTGATTTCAGTCGAATCTAAATTTTAATATAAGATATTCAGGTTGTCTCTTAGTAATAATACACTTAAAATGTGCGCCAGTCCAACTGACTGAATTACAACTTACCTCAACTAGTTTATCAGTGGTCAAATGGTCTAAGATGTCACTCTCGCAATAGACTGAACTGTTGATGACTGAGAGGTCGGAGTTTCAATCCTGGAGGGGTGTACCTCCACACAAATGTGAGTACACTTCCTCTAAATTCCACCTTCCTCATCTCTAACAAACTATTGTAATAAGTACAACCTGGACAGGTATAGGGAGATAACGCAACTAGTTTGAATATGCTCATCCAGCATGCAAGTTCTCTAGTTTTATTAACAACAGAGTGTACTAAATGTGTGTTTTCATTATATTTATTGTAACATATTTAAGGTAAAATAAAATAAGATTGGTTGGAAACTTAAAAAGACTACATAAATACACCCATATTTGATAAATTTATATTTCCAAATCTTTTTAGAGTTATTAATTTACAATATTTCACATTTCAAATAAATTTCTTTATTATTTTTTTATCACAATACGAAAAATATAATTTATGTGGTAAACTATAGTCTTCTTTATTTCTTGGTCTTTAGTCTTTACACATTTTTATTTAGGCTAAGTGGAAATGTGGAATGATTTATGTTTTGACTATCTTCTCATTAATATTGTCAAAATGGTCTTCAAACTCTATCCAGCCTTTGTGATTGCTATGCATGGATTTATTCTGACTCACAAACACTCTGATGCATGATTCAGTAATGTTTTGCTTGGGTACTAAGAGATTACTGATAATATATATATATATTTTATAAAACTAAGTGATTTTGTTGGGTACATTTATGCCGCTCACCCACTGGTCGAAACAAATAGTTTGGAACACATTGTTTCAGACAACTTCCTCTAACAAGCAAGTGTTCTATGCTGTGAAATATCATCAGTCAAACAACAAATTCACTAAACAAAACAAAATTTCCTACCTAATTTTTTCCCCTACTATATAGGGCTAAATAAAACAAGAATTTTACCTGACCTCATTTTATTTTTAATTATATCGCATCTATTGATACAAATATATTTATTGCGACTATCTTTTTTGGATTGATCGTAGACAATTGGATGCTGCTGTACATAATAAATTAATTGTCTACTTCACTTTCTTCTGTCATGATTATATAGATCACACATTTACTAAAAACACAAACTCAAGGCTGTGATGGACTGCACACATAGATAATGTGGGTAAATCACACAAGCGCAGATTGGTATGTTCTTCAAACATTCCCATCGAACATTGTACAGCCAGACTTTGTCAGACAGTTGTTTGGTGTTTGAGAAACAAAAATATTATTTTAAAACAAAAAGTTTTGATCTTTGGGAACTCTCCAATTAAAAAAAAGTTCATTTCTCCATCAGACGAAATGTTTTGTTCTTTGTTAGTTTTGTTTCGACTTGTGGGTAAGTGGTCTCAGGGTATGTTTAGCAAGAATTATAGTCTCTCTTTGTTAAAAATAAGATGATAAAACATGTAAAAACTAGACCTAACTATAAGATGTTTGCAGTACTGGATATACTAATGCGGCGGCCTTCAGTGTGGGGTCCCCCTTAACCCATGTAAATTATGTCGTATCTTGTTTGAGAGAAGGTAAAAATGAAGCTACTGTTGGATTGCACACAAATGTAATAATAATAATAATAACAAAGTAAAAGGTTGTAAGGAAGTAAGCTTGAGAGCTAGCGTGAGGACTTGTAACCGATCAACCGCGACTTTCCTGTAAATCTTTCAAGGGTCAGTAGGATTTTTATTTTTTATTTAAACTTTTACACCCACCAATTTGTTTATACCTAATTATTTCATCCGGGAAGAATATTATTGTAGGCACAAAACAAGAAGACATCTAGGATATAGAATTAGAGTTAATGTTTACTTCCTTTTAGGGGTTTGTGCCCCCCCTCCCCCACGCAAATAAAGTTCGCCACCACTGCTTTAACAAGGAAATGTGTTCAGTTTTATTTAACCTTCAGTTGATGACAGTAAAAGTATTAAATAATGTATCTTTTCTTTATGTGTGTTTTTATTAACTATAGTAAAATAATTTCACTCGTCCCAATTCCATGGCCTTCCACAGAAAACTTCACCAAGGAGCAATGTTTGGTTGAGCGCCACTTCCTGTTCACTCCTTCTTATTGGCGCTCGCTAGTCACATCTTTTATTTCATTCAAAGAGTATAGACATTTATTTATGAACCAAACTTAAAGATTGTAAAAACACAAATCTTTGAAGTACTAAGTTAATGAACATTTAGATGGTAAATAACTATCATCATCATTAAGTCATCAATGGTTTGCTTATCCTGGCCGAATGTTTTACCTCTTCTACCATCAATCACTATGTGATTCATTGTGTGTATCTAATATCATCCATGATATTCTCAACATCCTTCACGTTTCAAACCCTTCTTATAAATCCTTATTGCTGTGAACACACTTGTGATGGCGACTGCCACTAGCACCATCATCGGCTAACATCACAAACTGGACTGGAATGTCAGGGTTCAAATCCTTATCAAGTATACAAAGGGTGATTATTATTCCTAAATAGTGTTCTACTCTCTCTCTCTCTTCGAGGCCCGGCCTTAGAACAATTGGCGCCCGGGTTGAGAAACACATACTTTTATATTTTGTCCCTTAGTGTATATATTTTTAGATAGTGGGTAAAAATGCGGTTTAGGCAAAAATAATATATCTAGACACATATTTTTGGCATTCATACGAGCACAATTCATTAACAACATAATATAGAATAGAATGTCCGTCAGTCTGCAACAAAAATTCAAATGCATTTAATCAAAATCAGACTTGCAGATGATATGCAACTCCTGGCAGGCCCTGTTCTTCTGGCTCTCACTGTGTTAAAAAAAACAAAGCTTTACTTGCTTTCAGCTGGGCAAATTTTGTCACAGTTGAAGAAAAGTCAAGCTTGCAGGCTATGTCATTTTCTATGAATAATATTGCTAATGATGACAGACTTTCGTCGGCCATAACATGTCAAAGATAAGTCTTGACCAGTTTTAACTTTGAAAAACTGCATTCCCCACTAGCAACTGTCAACTGTCACCGGCATGATCAGCTATATACGAAGTGGCACTCAGATGTGGGGGAAGGTAGTCTCATATTTATTTCCTCCATGTATTGTAAAACATTTTTTAGGGGTAGAGACTTTTCCATGTCGGGAAGGATATGCATGAAATGTTTCAATTCTTCCCAAAGTTTCAACTCGTTAATATCCGAGTTACTTCCATCCGTGAGTGTGTTTTGCAGGTTGATGCACTGATCAAATATAACTTTGCTAGCCTCAAGGCCATGAGCATTATCACTTTGTGACTGGCAAAAGTCAAACAAAACCCCCCAAATATTTGTTTGTGCCTCAAGTTGCTCAAACCATTGGTTCAGTTATGTGAGTGCAGTATCAATTATGACTCGGACACAATTACATTTAGTTTGATCTTCCGGGCTAGCATTTTCTGATTCGTTGTGACCGTTCATATTCAAACTGTCTTTTATTTGTCCACTTGTGTTTAAAATCTGCATAGGAAGGATCAGCTCCAAATTGTTCTGAGCGTTATTTAGCAATAATTATAGCATTTTAATAGCCAACATGTTTATAAGAAGAGACATATTCCACCCAATTCATAATTAAAGATGTACCAGTAACAATATCATAGCTGGACTTTGCATCACTTTATTAACAATGTTTACTTGATATAAAATATCATCCCATACAACCAGAGAAATCCAGAATTCAAATTTCATCAACCAATCAGCTAAAGATTGGTACCAGCATCTTCCAGACTGGATTCAAGAATTTCCATTAAAGCATCACGAACATCCTTTATCTAAGAGCCTTAACACTATCAACCCTGCAGAACAGAACACAATATTATTAATTTTATCTGTAAGCTAGGTCCTTTTTTTATAAGCTTTGATAGCCAACATGTCTTAGAGTAGTGTGAGTATGTATAAAATTTGTCAAACACTAAGATCAGAAGGAAAAAGCACATTTTCTCACTTGCTTCAGGCGCCCTCGGTTCTTGATGCTCAAGGCGCCCAGTCCTGCTCTATTCACACAAAGGTGAATACTACCTCCCACCCCCTATCTTATTAATTGAAATATGTGGACAACCTTCACAGGAAGTAAGAAAAACACTTCATTTCCATATTTTATCTTGGTAAGTTTTTTTCTGAAATTGATAAAAAAAAAAGACCAGTGTGCTGATACTGGGCATTTTATTGGTATTTCCAGTGAGTTTGTTTGTTAAGATGCCTCATTCTATTTGAAAATGTAAAATCTGTGGTTGTGTAGTCTTGTTAGACTGATCTGTTTAACAATGTATGCTGTAAGAAGGGAACAATGGCAGCATATCCGGCTCCTAACAAAGACAGCGGCTGCTGTTTGAATGGCCAGGATCCATTACGAGTCGAGTCGGTCATTTTGAGTGGTCTGGAATATTTATCAAAGGAAGGAAACTGGGGCGGGGGAGCAAATGCCTTGGGGGCCACATTTCCCCCCAAAAATTATTAAATTCAGTTAGGCATACAGTTATTCTAAAAATAGTGTACAGATATTTAACAGCAATAAGTATTCACTTAGTGAGAGGGTTTTCATCCATTCCATATTCCTGAAAACCCTATCTTTATGTAATTTACGATTTATGTTATCCGAATGATGTACTGCATTACAGTAGAATACACCACCCGTTGTGCTGCCAGTCCACAGAAAACTAACAGTGTAATGGTACAATAAAGTACAGTCATTTAATGGGTTGATCAATATCCCATTAAACATGAGAGATTATTAAGTAACATAAGTACCGAGTACATATCAATATATTATAACAGTTTGGTGCTAAAATTGAAAAACTGTTGTGCTGTTGTACTGGGGTGGCTTAAATTTTTTGCCCTGAGCCTCACATTTTCTTAAAACGACCCTGACTGGTGGCAAAGGGAGGAGGGAGGGTAGTAATATTACTTTAATTCATTGGGAAGTGATTTATTCACTAAATTATCAATAACAGGGTATTTGTTCCTAATGTGTAAAGTAATTCACTATTTTGCTTAGGCCTATTTGTAATCTATTTTTTTCTTTTTTTTTTAATACAAAAGTGGCACATAAGGGGTCAGCAGTATTTATATAAAAACATGAAACAAATCCAAGCTAGGTGAGGACAACTTTTAAATGTATAAAATCAATACCCCTGTGATCTATGAGCAAGCAAGTTGTAGTTTATTTCTCAATCTCATTTCAGTTTGAATGATTGTGATGATAAACTGCATGTAGGTTTTAGGACTGTCAGTAATTTCATCTGATGAGATTTTTCAAGTTTACAAGCTTGTGACAGCCAAGGTTTGTTATTCGCTATCTTGTTTGCTTTGTGGATAGTAATACCTGTTTGTAACCATCATTTCCATGTTACAAAGATAACACTTTATCAGTGTGTGGTTGTTAAACTTCCCATGTAGTTGGTTGGCTTCCTGCACACACAACTTGAATGTTACATGTAGAACCTCTTAACTTACATGTCATTACATCAATTACCACACTTCTGCTTTGGTTACAGTTTATATGGCTTGGAATAAAACACAGTTTTTGTAAATTATTTGCTTAATTTTGAAGCTAGAATATTTTAAAAACTACTCACAGACACAGGAATACAACCCCAGACCTTTGGTTTAGCGTGTAAATGCCCAGAACTCTTTCCTTGCCCAGGGCCATTTTTCACACATAATTTAAGGCAAGAATCTGTGATGTACATGGTTATATCCACTTCACTGGTAAAACAGTTTGAGGCGTCACTCCCGCGATAGACTGGACTGACGATAAGGAGGTTGGGGTTCGAGTGAGGGTGTTGTTTCCTAAATGTTTGTTACATACCTGTACCTTTACTGCACAACTGTTGAGCCACGATGGTTTTTATTTATATTAGGCCTGGTTTTATGTTTGGGTACCAAATCTACAGTGCGGAGAGTTTTACACTCCATTCACGGTAGGAATTTCTCTCTTAAAGGTCTTTTTTCCTACCAATATCCTACTATATAATAGATTTCTGGTAGGGAAAAAAGCCTTTCAGAAAACAATTCCTGCGCTAAACAGACTTTACTTTCTGTCTGGACTGTAAAATATTTAATTTCACTGAGAAGAGTTGAGGGAGTGGTGATAGAGCACTCTCGATGCACCGGGATTTGAACCACAACCATCTCATTACCGGCAAACCAGACACCTAGTCTGCATGCCCACCTGTGCAGGCTATTTTCTTAATCAAAGCTTGGATGGACATGGTTTTGTTTTTTAATGATTGTGACAAACTTTCTAATTCATTATTTATTTTGTCTATTTTTTTTAAATATGCTTTTAAAAAGCCATTTGATCAAAGTTTTTAAAAACGATGATTATTATTACTCACAACTTTTAATGTTACTAACTTGCTAGCAGAAACACTTCTATTACCTATAATTACAATTACAGCCAGTTGTAAGTGAACCCTGGACCCTTGAGCTTGAGGCTGGCACTATGAATGTTGCGAACGGAACATATTTTTTGTTCAATGCTCCGAATTAGCTAAACATGGGAATTAATAATGCATAGTTGGCAGGATCGTTTTTAGTTCAGAATCACCAGGAGTGTAGCCGGTGACAAACAAAACTTACTCTTTTGTAAGCTTCTTGGATAACTAATGTTGGTGGCTGCTTCCAAAATAACTTATCTAGTAAATCTCTTAGTGGGATGATATTGTCAACCTTTCCTACTAACAGTTATAATAACACTAGTTTAACACTAATAGCACTCCTCCCATCACTTCTCGTACTTGGACCGCACAAATCTCCTCTATCATTAGTTTATTGGTAATGTTTTCTCTGTTACAGGTTGCCAGCACTGAAGAAATGGTTATTGACGACTTGAATGATGTAAGTAGTGGTCGAGATGTAACGACAGTTTTGTAGTGGTGTGCACACTTCAGCACACTCTATTACATTTTGGGGGTAATACAGTTCATTGATCAGGTCAATATTTTACAGTCATTACGAATAGAACATTGAGCGGATGACCACAGTAGTATCCACATCCGCGGCTGTCAATCTGCATCCATATCTACATCCGCAAACTTTGCCAGATCTCCACAATATTTCACTGAAATAATAACAACGGAACCAGTAGTTATTTAATTGAATAATTTAACATGTAGATGTAATGTGTGAAATTAATATTGGTTTAGTTTTATTTATTTGATTATTTGAATGTGTGAGGGGTATATTATATTAAATAAAGAACACACATCAAACTGTTTATCGACTTTCCTCCACATTCATTTCTCAGCAAGTGTGCACCCGAAGCTCGAGGCTAAATAGTTATATCTTTTCTATCATAAAATCAATTGATTGTAGCTCTATATACAGTTTAATCCACAATCTGCACATGTATCTAATATTTGAACCAAACTTGTTAATATTGTAGGACTCTATTTTTAAGTGTGGCTTGGTCATATTCAAATAAACAAAAAACAGAATATTTTTGTTTTGATCTATAGTTATAAAGAAAACAAATTTGATCAGCTGCTCCAATTTGTTATTTATTTATTTAGTACCTGTTTACTACCTGTTCGGGTTATACACTTAAGTACTAATTACGCTAATGGATCAGGAATTGGGAAGGTTGAATTTAGAGGAATTGAACCCGCATTTGCATGGAGGTTGAGTGGAAAATCATTTAGGGAAAACCACCCCACTTTATCCGAGCAAGATTCAAACCTCTCTCTCCCCGTCCTCGGCAGTATAGTTCGACACTACTAGCGTGTTTGCTAATGACGCCACCGAAGCAGGTCTAATTTGTTAATATTAACTTAGTGACCTCGCTGGATCTAGGTATTTCTCATACAATCTATAATTTAGCTCAGAATTTGGAACAGATATTTTAAAAATGTAGCTTTCATTTAATCCAGTCTCCAATTAAAAGCCAATAAACCACGAGCTTGTGTTGCCTTTTCTAACCCCATGTTCTACCCAGTACATTTTGAATATGTACATGCACACTACTTGTTGAGTAATACTAACGCTTAGTACTTGGGTCGGTTTAACTGCGGAGTAGCTTTCTATGACAATTTGTTTGGATCCACAATATTGTTTGGTTTCATCTGTGTCAGGTTTGTGCAAGGAAGTAATCTGGGTGCTGATTGACATGACATCCTGGGGAGGTAAACCCTGTTACTGTCGTTAGTACGAGGTCCTCATTATGTCACTTGTTATTGTAGAACCATCATCAAGACAACAACCAAGATGGAGAGGATTGTCACACACACGAGATCGAGCTACGAGAGGTTATTAAAGAGGGCCACGACAAGGCAGACCCGGGCCAATTTGAGCTGCTCAAGGTGCTTGGTCAAGGATCCTTTGGCAAGGTGAGCCCTTTAAACTAGCTAGGAGATGACATTACAATAGTTGTTACATGGTATGGTATTTTCACCCGATTATCGCAAGCCTGATAATCTAATGTTGGTAGTTCAACACACCCGGTAATACGTCAGGCTGGTGACCGTTATCTATTTTGTACTTTATACTTCTTTTTAATTACGTAAAATATATATTATATTAATATTACAAAATTGAGGCATTTATTAAGAAGGGGTTGTTTAGGGTTTTGTTTAGTAAATAATTTCTCTTATAAGTCCTCTAAGGCGCTGTAAAATTTTTAACCTCATAGTTTGTGATCCTGAGAGGGTCATTTGCAAAACAATGAACAATACATTGTGGGTAGAGAGTCATTCATTGGCTGTAGAATTACCTGAGGGGGGTCAATCACCAAACAATGAACAATACATTGTGGGTAGAGAGTCATTCATTGGCTGTAGAATTACCTGAGGGGGTCAATCGCCAAACAACAAATAATACATTCTGGGGAGAAAGTCAGTCATTGGCTGTAGAATTACCTGAGGGGG
>CABFWB010001412.1:93955-142535 GCA_902151455.1 Timema bartmani
TCCCAAGCCTTCAAGAGAGCAAGAGCCTACCATCCCAAGCCTTCAAGAGAGCAAGAGCCTACCGTCCCAAGCCTTCAAGAGAGTAAGAGCCTACCATCCCAAGCCTTCAAGAGAGCAAGAGCTTACTGTCCAAGGGCTGTCAAGAGAGCAAGATAGTGATAATCCACATTCCCTAGATCCGGTTAATTTATCATGCGATTGAAGATTAACAGTAAGTTTACCTGTAGCATTGTATTAATTAGATAAATTTATTAAAAATTGCATTTGTTTACAAATTTCAGAGGATTGAAGACTGACAAAAGGTGTAGGCTACCTAAAGTATTGTACTAGTTGGATAAATTAATAAAAATTGCATTCATTTACAAGTTTTAGGTTTTTATTTACTCTTTTCCTTTGGAGTAATACCTATCTCACCCATGTTAAAATCAATTCCCTCTACGCGTTTTTGTACTACGCGATTATTTAGCAGAACCAATCAATCGCATAGTGCGAGGGACAGCTGTCCTGGTCTTTTTTTTAAAAAAAGTTTCGTATAAATGTCTTCAAAACTAAGGTTTTGGTATTTGATAAGGATGGATCAGGAAATGATTGTCAACTTAGTATATATGGAAAATTGTTAGAACAAGTGAATGATTTTGTGTAACTGGGCAGAATGTTCTGTAAAAATGGAAGGATAGATGATGAAATCGACAGACGGGTGAATGCATCTCGGAGAGTAGTTGGATGTATGTAAAAGTGTGTTAACGCCATCGTTGTTTTACGGATGTGAAGTGTGGGTTTGTCGGTAGAAACACAAGAGCATGGTGAATGCGGTTGGAATGAGATATCTAAGAAATGAATGTGGAAAAACTCGTATGGACAGAGTCAGTGATGAATGGGTGCTGAAGAAGTGTGGTTTGAAAGGGAATCCTTTAGGAGTTTAGGTCAATGTGAAATAAGCATCTTGCTTTGGTTTGGGCATGTTGAGAGGATGAGTGTGGATTGTGTGACGAAGAAAACATATGAAGGTAGAGTGTATGGATCAAAAGGAAGGGGTAGGCCATGTAGTACGTGGCTAAATGTTGTAAATAAATGTGTGAAAAAGAGAAACTTTATGGATGTTGTTGAAGCGAAGGGAGTATGCAAGGAGAGGGAAGTGTGTAGAAAGTTAGTGAGGATGGATTAAGTACGGAGTTGTTTTTTGAGTTATATTCTCAGTTTCTTGCCTACCCCGTAAGGCAAGTATTTATTTCAACACCTTATTCTGCCTTTCAAATGTAAGCTGAGCTATTAAAGATATATTCGTATGATGTTGTAGGGAGCAGTGGCCGCAACATATCGCGCTGTGAGTCAATCTCCACGCTCGCCCCATCTGGGGCCTGTCGTCATGTCAGAACTAGCTCGACGACGACGGAAATCTAGACCCCAGTCTTCCACGGAGGTTTGAAGTGACGTGGTCACTCTGGGAATCCAGTATTAAGTCAATAACTGTCTTGTTTAATGGCATGTGTTGGAACAATTATTTACAAACTTGGCATTGATCAACAAACGCAAATTATTTCAATATTGTGCAGCACATGTATTTTATTTTATAATTGAAATGTACAAAGTAATAGTCACAAAGAAATAGTCTTTTAAAATATTTTACACTTCGTGCATTACCGTTTTATATAAGTTATTTTGTATGTTATAAATATATTTTTTTACATTAGTTGTTTTTAAGGCCTGTAGCTTTTAGATGCCATTACAGTATTGTTTGTATTCTTGAAAATTAACATTCAGTGCTCAATCATTAGGGACCCCAATTTGGGGTAAATAAAAATGATTGTGTTTCAATAGTGAGTAAATATTTCTTATTGTTATTAAAAATGATAGAAAATTAAAATTTAAATAATACTAGTGCTTGGAATATAAAAATTACAGCAAACATTCTTATTTATATTTTTAACTGTGTTTGGTCACATCCATTTAAAAGTTTAAAACACTTATTTTTAAATACCTCCATTACTTGTTTTCTTAATTCCTATTCTTCGGTATTTACTTGTTATTAGAATATTAAGAAAGTGCAATTGGTACTCTTTGTCTGCAATCTCAGGCGACAGAAGTCAAAGAACATTAATTTCTACAAATGGAAAAAAATGTGATAGTTTTTGATATTCATAATTTATATTTGAATACTCAAAATTGACCATAGTTAGTAAAAGGGCCAAGTATTCTGTCAATTTCACAAAAATATTAATTTTATCTTAATTTAATTGCATTTTTGTATTATAAATCCAAAAATGACACATTGAGTATTAAATATGTTTTGATAGTCTTTTTAATGTGTTAAGTAAAAGTTAGTAAAACTTGCCTAGTAAATTTTTTTACATGTGTTACATGATTTTTGCGAAACTGAAATATGAGATTTAAGTTTCCAGCTTGAAACTTTTTGTTTTCTGTAAAAAAAAATAAATTAAATCTTGATAAAAATAAAAAAAATAATTCATTTTACTTTTGTTCAGGTCTAAGTGAATACCACTTTTGGCTATTCCCGAATTATTGATTGGCTATAAGATACAAATATATATTTTTCCAAATAATTGTATAAGCCCCCAAAAGATTGCTATCCAGACCATTAAAATACCACTTTAATCGTTGCAAATTCACATAACATATATTATCAAGGCGAGATTTCTCTACCGAGTATTTTTTATAGTAGCTGAAGAAGGTTCAGGAAAGATTTAAATGAATGAATAAATAAATATAATCTGAATTTAAAATAAACCAAGTCGAATGACAAAGTTTTACGATGCTTTGTAAGATTCTGATTTGAGAACAAGTGATTCAATCCATCTTTATAGAAAAATCTAACATCTATTGGTAAATGACGTCAGTAGAATATTTTACTATAAAAATTTGACTATTGATCATTCTAATGTATTATTTTCTAATTAATAATATTATATTACATCTCTGTATTCATACGATTCACTCAAAACTTCTTGATAAAAAGTGTAATTATGTCTTGTGCTTAGTATATTCAAAACTTGAGTAACATATTTTGCCCTAAGCTGATCAAGTTTTCGTATGTAATGTAATTTAGTTAGAATTTTGTCAAGTGGAACATTAATTTGTGATGTGCACAAAGGCACAAAATGACAGTAAGGGAACATAATGTGCATTTCAACTTAAAATCGTTTAACGAATTTAGAATTTCACTTTTGAACATTTATGAGTATTAAAATTCCCAAATTTTGCTCACCCCTGCCCACCTGTCTTGTATAATTTGCTTCACAATATTGAAATGGCTGTGCTAATATAACATTGCCTTCTTTCAAATACTGGTTTTTATCTATTTTCCTGTTTGTTTATAGTAAATATATCTGTGTATATGTCTGAAAAACACAATATGAATTGCACATAAATAATGAGAATTAAAAATGGCCCAATTAATTATTGAGAAGCAAATCAATTATGTTAATGTAGATTGTATTAAATTTAAAATGAATTGTTCAAAAAAATTGTAGTAAAATATCCCAGTGTTTATTTACATAATGAACTTAGTCAAGTAATATTTAAAATGATTATGGTATTGTTTAGAGCCATTATACTTTCAAGTGGTTTAGTCGGACATATTTATAGGACAGGCCTAACAACTAGACCCCAGATCATTAGTTTATCTCTCAATGTGAATAAAATCAAAATTGGAAAGTCTTTGCTTATGTTTTATAATGTTGGTAAAATACAATTTTTGATGACTCATTTCTAAATCACATACAGGGAAAAAATGACTTCATTTTAATATAAAATACAAATAGCTAATATTATTTAAAATAAAATGTTATTGGTTTAATTTCAACTTGTAATTTAATTAATTCCATTAGTTTGTATTTGGCCACAAATAAGTTACCACACTAATCTTAGTCTAGTGAAATATGTAAAATAATTCGTTTTATTCACATTTATTTTATAGACCAATGTAATTGTTTATAAATTACAGATAAAAAGGCTGTAATTAGTTTATTAATATAAATAGCAATGGTTGGTTATGTTTGCACCACTGTTAGGAAATATAGGCAATCTCGAGAATGTTTAGTTCCAGCCTTCTTCACAGCTTATGATTAAAAAAAAATTAGGAAAGAAATTATGTTAACTTTTAAAGGGTAAGAAAGATGGTGGTCTAAATTTTAATAAAACATTTTAGTATTAAGCTAAACAAAGCTGTGACAGTATAAGTCTGAGCTAATTTGTCATACATACAAAACTGATTTAGAGAAGTTGCGCTTGCACTATAGTTTGTGTGAACCTGACATCATAAACCGGATGACCACTAATAGGGCTACCAATATTGTCCAGTACATTTGCAAGGATTGACTGCCTATTCTGATTGTAAACTTATACTCTCTCTTTTAAAGAAAGTGTTGTTAACTATTTTCTATAATGTTATAAAAACAGATTAGTTATGTTAAATGATTGTAGTCATTGCATTAAATTAACATCTAATCAAATGTGACAATGTTGTAAATGAACTCTTTGTGTAAAGTGAAAAAAAATTTAAAGATATATATAAGTTTAAATAAAGTTGAATTAAATGCTGTTTTAATGCTGTGTGTGCAATATCATCTTCCCATCCCACGACCCAAACTGTGAACAGTAGACCTTACTCCATGTTATTGTTACTACAATACAAGCCTGATTGATAAGATTGAAGTGCAGTAACTACCACTAGTTTACTGGTGAATTTACATGGGTAATATTCAAAGAAAAAGTCCATATTTGTATAAGTAGAATAGAGGGCTAGAACAATAAAGTTTTCCCTGATGTATTTTGTCTCCTCCCTTTGTGCACATCTGTTAGGTAAACTACTTATTTATATTCACACATAAATTAAGTTACCGCCTTTCAATGATGCAAGTTCTTCCTAGTTATGAAAGGGATACATATATGCCACAAGTTACTCCCCTTTGGTTTTTTTTAAACTTAAATATTTGGTTAGTTTGATTAATAATGGAATGGACATGAACTTATTATGAATGCAAAGTGACGATTAGGTCTACACATATTTATCTTTGCTAATGCTTAGAGAAAGGAGAACAAAATAAATTAACTATTCCATACTTTTAATAGAAAGCTGAACTATTAATATGGGCCTGTTATTTCATGGCTAGGGATGTAGTATCAAAAGTCAAATATTGATAACATAATTTTTTGTTGTTGTTTAAACACTAAAAACTATGATTTAACAATTTTTTAGTATATTTAGATCTATCGCATCTATGTTATATGTTTGAACTTGGAATGTATGAAAGATAGTATTTTATAATAGACTTTATAAAAGGTTTTACCATACCAGCTTTAAAGATGTCTATGCAAATTTAGCTGTTGAAAAGTTATCTAAAGAATGGAGACAGGAAATTACAGGGGGATAACGCTGATGGCGGTATGAATATGGGAAAGATTTGGTAATGATATTTATGGATGTGGAGAAGGCTGAAGTGGAAAGAGGAGTTTTAATGAGAGTAAATAGTATGTATAAGGATAAAAGGAGTTGTGTTAAGACTGAGGGGTTCCAAATAAAAAGCAGAGTGAAGCAGGGGAGTGCACTTTCACTATTACTATTTGTAATGGCAATGGAAATGGCCACGAACAAAATTGCAGGAAAACTTTGGGATGTTAGAATGAAAGCCATGATGTTTGCTGTTATTGATTCACCCTAAGCCGAGAGCTGATGTAAACAAAGCCACATGGAAGTCTATGCTGTTTGCTACTGAACAGACCTTTGATGGAATCCTTTCACAAAATAATCCCTTTTATATTTTGTATTAAACTTGTTTTAAATGTTAGATTATAATAACTTATTTTATCCCTTCATTTAATTTATAAATTGTACTTTAAGCTTTGCTTGTGCTATTCTAAAACCAAGGTGATCTGGTGGTCTAGGGGTAAGGTGTCTATACTTCTCTGCTGTGGGTTTGGGGTTCAATCCTCGGTCCCGGCACAGATTTATCTGAATGCCAAACCCTTCCTTCACCTCTGACAAGACGTGTATTAATCACAACTTGTGAATGTGAGGAATGCCAGGCCTCCACCGTGGTTCGGATCACACGTTAAACTGTAGGTCTTCCATTTCATATGGAAGAAGGAAGAGTGTGGAATGAAATTTAGCAAAGTGTGAAGTGATGGTAATGACAAAGAAGAGGGTAAGGTCTAATAAATTTATAAGGTTGGATGAGTAGAGCTGAGAAAAGTACAGATCATAAAATATCTTTGAAGTGTGATTGAGGAGAAAGGTGGAAGTAGAGAGGATTTAATGAGAAGAGGACAGCAGGGAGAGTTGTTCTACAGGTGTGTAAGAGAACTGCTATGGAGAAGTGAGGTCCTCTTGAAGTCCAAGGAAGACTTGTACAGGGTGTATTTTGAACCCACTGTTACAATCGTATGCAACAGAAACAAATCTTAGATGGATGTATGGATATGTAATGAGGGAAGGAGAAAAAAAAGGATGCCTAAGGAAATGTCTGAAATGAAGTTTGTGGGTAAAAAGACTGCGGAGGAGGCCAAGAAAGAGTAGTGTTTAGGTGAGGGGAGAAATTAAAGGAGGAAGAGAGATGGAAACATTTTACTACACAGTGGCCAGTCTAGAAATAGGTTGATGTTAATTTAAGGAAAACTCTTCTTCTTGAGGTATTTTGTTATATTTGAAAGAAAAGGCACATTTTAAGAAGTTTAGTTGTGCACTTCACAATCCCTCCATGTATTTTTCTACCCACTGTACCTGTTCCTACTTACAAATACAACAATTTCACCAATGTTACATTATTCAGCTATGCTGGGAATCAAACTAAACTAGGGACAGGAAATTTTAAAATTATGCTTTAGAAATAAATATATATATATATATATTTTAAATTATTATTAACTAATATCTATGTAAGACTTTTAAAAGATATATTATTAAAACTTGCTTCGATAGCTGCATGGTCTAAGGCATCACTCTCGCAGTAGATCTGATTGACGATGACGGGGAGATCATAGTTCAATCTTGGGCAGGTGTAATCAGTGTGGTTTTCCCTAAATGGTTTCCTGCTCTTTCCACACAAATGCTGATACACATCCTCTTACTCTAACCTTTCTCATTCTTAACAAAAGTATAGTACATAGGTGTTTAACCGTAACTGGTTATAAAATGTGGTGTAAAAAAACTTTGCTAAAGGTAATAAAAACAACATAATTAAATAGATGTGTGCAAATAAAAATATTTTTTGAATATCAAATAGTACAAATCAAATAACTAATTTTACTAAATTTTGTATGGACATTGTTTTAATAGTTAATTTCTTTTGAAAATTGTGTTTTATATTTAATTATTTGCAGCGTGCAAAAAATACTATAAAACATAATATTTAGCACCCCTTCAATATGTTCTTAGCATAAAACTGCTAAATATTATCTAGGTTTTCTTTAGGTTTGACACCCCTTATACTCTTGCTCACCTAGCAAATAACTTTATAGACAAGAGACCAATCCCCAACTTGTTTGTCTCTCTAAAAGGGGTAAAATAACCCCCTCCCAATCCCAGCCACCAAGTTTGCTAAAGAACAAAGATTAACATTGATGAGCAGGCAGTAATTGCTAGAACACTATGTTATTAGCTCAGTAGGCAGACACACATTTCAACACTCCTTCCACCAAAACAAAGTATGTTCACTTTTAAGATCATTACAGAAAGTTTCATTTATTATTCTCACAAATAAATTGTTACATTTGTACAACCATATACAAGTTACTTTGATAAATGTGTTGATTTTAATTTTCTACATAGATGAATTCACATGATATATATATATATATGTATAAATGTTAAACAAAGGGAGGGTTGATAGAAGATGATTACAAATAATCTCCCCCTCCCGTTTTATTTCAATAATCTTACAATAATTATAACATAAATATTGATTTTTCAATGAAGGAGTGTTTTAAACGCCAAAACAAACTGGTTTATTAGGTGTAAAAATAATAAGTTACTAACACAATGCTGTGCTTTAAATAGTCGTCGAGTTGTTTTACTACGCGTCTCAAGTTTTATCAAAGTTAGTCAACTAATTTTTGTATAAATTATTAATCCTGTCTACATGGCTCAACTGAAATGGTATTAGTATCTTCCCCGGAGAGTATTTATGCCACCAATTTACCAATCTTTGGCGAGTTAGTCCTCCTCCCTTTTAAATTCAACTTAAAGCCTGGCTTTTGAATTTCTACATTTTTTTTTAGAAATCTCACTAAGACCCAACATATAAAAAACTGCCTTATATAAATATATATAAAAAAGGAAAAGTGTCAAAATATAAAAATTAATCCGGTAAGTTCAGAGCCAGTTGTTACTTCTTTTAAACTAAAAAGATACGAGAATTTATGTTTATGGCCCCAATGTTTAACATTCATTTATTGAAAAACAAAATGTACCATACAAACTAAAAACCTGAAGCAATGAATGCCTCGGTTTGCTACTTACAATATACAAGATGTCTAAATACACTATAATCCATTCACCACGATCACCATACACAGAAACACTTGCTATGTCTCCAGATAAAAACATACATGGACAAGATTCTATTACAGAATTATAATAATAAACCAAATAGGGGTCTGCAAAGCTTCGATAATATCGATACCAATTTTAGATTATTCAGTAACCCAAATTAAACCAAGTTAGAAAAAATATTGTAAAGGTTTTCCTTAGGCCATTGCAAATCCTACAGTGTGCCTAAGATTTATTCCCCCCACCCAACCACTTTTAAAAACCTTTGTACAGTCTGTAGAAGAAAACACCTAACAAATGTGTTTACTTTGAGGACTAATATATATATTGAAATAGTTTATAGTCACCACAACAGATGGTGCTCATTATCAGTTAACTTTGACAAGGTGAACTATGTTAAGTTGTACAACAAACTTTCAATAGAAAAAGGACAAGGAGCTGGCAAAATGCAGGAATTGCAATGGACAACGTATGTATGTATGAATTGCTCGCCTGTCAAAAGTTATTATAAAAAATAAATAAAAATTAGAAACTGGTAAAGATTACTTACTATAAAGTCAAAGAATAAAAATGTTCTCTTCGGAACTAAAAAATCAAGTTTGCTAGTAAATTTGATTTAACTAAGATTCATACTTTATCTAATTTTGTATCTTTCATCTTTAAACAAAAATACTTTTTAGAAGCAGAATTATTAGTAATAATATACTTAAATCTGTTTTTAAAAATGAGGTATTTTTCAAACTACAAAATTTGATTTAAAATCAATAAACACATCACATTCTCAAAATGTTTATCTAGGATTAGACTTGAGAGACTAATCTAAGGTGCAAAATTATAATGAACATTTGTGTACAAGGAAAAGAGTTCCAATTTGACACTGCTGCCACTGGTGATTTTCGAGTGGTAGCAGCGTCACACAGCACTTGGACAACGGCTACAGAAGAAACATTACGTACTTAGTTTAGTTCATCGTCGCAGATCCTAGCTACGTGAACAACCAACACAAAACCAATCAAACCAAGTAGAATGTGTTGGATATAGGCTGCAAAGTTTTCATTTTATTGCCTTTCAGACTTAACTTTACCTTCCCATAATTCCAAATTGTACTTTAGATTAAGAGAAAAGGTTTTATAGATGGATTCCGTTGTATTGAAATAAATTTAATTCGATAGAACAATAATAAGACATCAAAAATGCGCAGAGTTCTGACTGTTTTTTCAATAACCCCAATTATGAATGTTACCAAGCAGAAAAAAATTAGCGCTATAATATATTTACTTTGGATACCAAAATAAAAAAAAAATATATCTAACTTGACCGACTTAAAACACAACATTAAAAGAACAACCTTGATAAGCTAAAATTAATAAGAGAGCTTGAAATTCAACTAAAACATTTAACTTACCACATATGAATGACATGTTTGATAACATAGAGACCAACAACCTAGTGAAACCTTTATATAATTATATAGTGTACATATATGGTCAAAGTTTGGCCTAGTATATTTATAGGAATGAACAAGACACATATATTATATTATATACGTACAAAACAACCTCTCATCAAGATTTGATCATTTTTACAATATATAAACATGGAAACTGTGCACACATTCATTATACAAATGCAAGTTAGTTTGTTCAGTAAGTAGTTTCTTTTTCGTTTGATCATTTTTTACTTTACATCAGTCTTGACAAAAACTTTTTTTAAATTTAAACTTTATATATATATATATTTATATAGTTTTGAAAGCATATTTAATTTACTTTATTCAAAGTATGGACAAATTTATGTAAAATATGTAAGATTTTTTACACATAGTCATGATCAGTTAATTTTATGACCAAAATACACAAACAAAACAATTAGATCTACATATTTACATTAGTTGAAAATTACAATAAACAAATGTATTTGTGTCTATTCAAACAAAGGGAAAATGGCGCCAAACAGCCGTTTTAAACTAAACATTGAAAGGAGGATAAAAGGGCCAAGACCTACACACCACACAACCAAACAAAACAAAACACATAATTATATAATTTTGGTGGTATATCAGTCCCCTTTTTTAGCATGAGTAAAAAACAGACCGTACTAAGAGAGCATGGCTAAAGATAGGTCATGACCACTTAGATGTACCAAGAGCCAAGACTAGTTTGAACGGGCAACAACAGTATCCAAGTGACTGTGACCAACCTCTAGCCGAGCCGCCAGTCCAGTCTGTGCTTCACTCCCTTCTTCTAAAGGAGGGGACCGATGTACCCTGAAAATTACATAATCATGTGTTTTGTTGTGTTTTTTATTAACTTCGAGGCCTATAATTTTCTGGCGAGTGTGTAGGTCTTGTTCTTCCATCCTCCTTTCAATGTGTTAATTTTAAATATATTTGTGTTAAGAGAAACATGAGAAGGGAAATGAGGGGCAAAACATATTGAATAACATTTCTTCTTTGAGCCCTGTTTAAATTCCACCATTTATAAATAAAAGTATAAAAAATGTGAACCATACAATAAGAAAAGCTCAAAAATACTTAGTCACAAATATTACAACCAAAAACATATTAAAATCTAAAATACAAAGTTGATGAATCAGTCTGAATTGTTCAAGTTGATCATCAAAGGAAGCATCCCAGTGAGTTGTAATCAAGTCTGTCTGAGGTCACGGAAATATCCAGCAGATACTGGTTATGTTATGAAAACATAAAACCAGCAAACCTCTAGATAGTATAAATGTAATGGAAACACCTGATAGTTCCTTAGCCCCAAGAGACAGTTTACTTGAAACTTGGGAGAGTTTCAAGACAATTTAGTGTGTTTAATTTATCTAGCACTAAACTTGAGAGCAAGAAATGGTTGCGACACAAAAAACTGACATCAACGTGTAAAAACTTTAGTCCACGGAGCCACGCAACAGAGGCGGAATTTCAATCAGTTTTGTATGTACTATCTAGCTGCAAGCACCTTCTTTGGGTTTCCAGAATATTTAATATTTATTTTATTAATATAACGTCTAGTGACTCGAGTGCCGAGAGGATGTGTTTCTCTACTATTACAGATCTATGAGACGTAGCCAGACATGAGTTTGGTTTCATCCATACAACAATTATCATCGATTCGTTGAGTCAGAGAGACTGTAACAAAGTGGTTCAAAATGTATACCTTTGTACAGAATGTCAAAAGAAAGCTACCTTGAATAGTACATTTAATATTCAATAATTGTTCATTCACAGGGTTGCCACTAATTTTTCACGTCAAAATTCCCCGACATTTCCAGATAAAAGCTAAATGGGACTATGGCGCCTCTTTAATTTTTTTTTGTTCTTAATTTGTATGTCTTTTAACAAATCACAAGCCTTTTTCTTTTTTCCGTTTGCTTCTAGTTGTTATAAATCCATCAATCTTTGTTTATCAAGTGTTTACAGATAAAATCTGTTAGCATTTTTTAGCTGTGTGTATTATTTTTTGGTTAATTTCCACTTTGTCCAGATCACCTGTTTATTTAAAACAAATCTGCATGTCATTTTAGAACTGAGAAACACTAAAAGAAATCTGTATCTGACCACGCGTAAAGGGTCACAAAACTGGATAAGTGAATTTGCCACACTTTTTAAGTGTTAAATAAACAATTTTGCTATAATGCCGGAGCATAATAATAAATTAAAACATTATTAAAACAAAATTAAGTTACAAATGATATAAAAAATAACGATAAATCACCGTTTTGTCACTATTTCAGAACACAAATGATCAAATATGTGTATGGGTATTGTGTGTCAAATCGAAGGCTGTGCAGCCACTTTCTCACAACTAGAACAGTGGCCATGGTGCATATGCTGATGTTTATACATGCGCAGAGGTTCTTATATTACGGCATTGCTTAATCCAACACTGTAAAGTTCACGTATTACGATCACAATTTTAGTCAATTAATGTGAAGAAAAACTTGAATGCAAAAATAGGTTGTTAGCAAAATAGTTAAACAATGTCAAAAATTTGACTTGGTATTTTAAAATTCTAGTTATATTTAGGAAATTTGATAAATTTCCTGTTTTACAGTACGGGTGGCAGCCCTAATTCATGATGATCGCGTTTGTAACCGAGGTAGCAGGCGAATACTGTATCGAGTCTTCAGTGACTAATCACAGACATGTAAACTAATTAGCAAACCTTAGAGCCGCGAGAGGAATCGAAAAACATTTGCGGCAATGCTCAAACTACTGGTTGGTAATTTAGGTTTTACTCGAGTCACTTTTGAGTAGATTTGTGGGCGACAAAACTACGGATGTGAGGAAAACACAGGAATAGAATCTCGGTATTTAAGAAATGAGCAATGGACTAGGTGCTTGCTAAAAAGAGGGTGGGGGAAGATAAGGGTCTACTTTTCTTTTGAGAGTGACTGTCGGCAGATATGTTGATGTTCAAACATAAGCTAGGATTTTAAGATATTTTGAACGGACCAATAAAATTAACATAGTTAGGAATAACAAGTTCATTTCCCAAGTATACTTTTTTCAAGATTACATGAATTAAAAGTCACGATATAAACTTGATAAATAAAAATCCCAAAGAGTTCCAATTTATTTTATTAACCACCGTGTCAATGAACTGTTATTCCATTTTAAGCATTTACTTCAATTACTTGACAAACAAAAAGCTTGGCTATCCTTTTTTTAAAATAATGTTTACAATGAATCACCGAAATGCTCCTGGGGGTGATGGGGTGAACATTCCACTCACGGAGCAACCGTGTATTAGTTTGCCCAGAAACCTTCTGGAGAGCGCAAGACATACCAGAGTTAGGTTACAACTTTCATAAACCAGGGAATTCATTCAGAGAAGATGATTAGACATCAATAAATAATAATAATAATAATACAAATAAAAAAAGGGGGGTTACAGTTTAAATAATGTTGGTTAAACTATGTTACTATGTGGAGATTTTAGAAAAGTTTTAGCAGATGTATGTATATATATAAAAAAGCCAATTCTTATCACCCACTTTGTGCTACAAAAAGTTGTGTTTTCTAGAGTGAGCGGTGCATACAACAAAACAGGCTGTATGGTCTCGAGAGCAAAACGTGAGATCCCTAGAAACGACCCTATTATTAACACTAACTTATAGCTATTACATCATGTTTTATGTATATATGCTACAATATTTTGTAGAAAACACATTAAATAGATGAAAAAATACAGCTACAATGAATTACATGACATTGTTAATATTAGTAAGTAGTTAGTATGATATATATGTATATATATACATTAGAGATTATTAATTATGGATGTGCTTTATAAATAGAAAAGAACAATCCACACCTGGGCCCTTGCGTTTAACAAATTAAAATATTAAAATTTACACGGCAAATAAGAACCTTTTAAATGTGTATACATTATATATATAAAAAAAAAATTGGTAATATTTACAGGACAATGTTGCCAACAAAATACAGGTCAATAAAAAAAAAGTCTGTAATATTTAAGTAGATAATTAATTACACATTATATAACCGTGTGAGAAAAATATTGATGATTTGAATTAATCTATACAAAGTAAAAATAAATACTTTTGCCAGTATTAATTTACAGTTCAGTTTCGATATTTATTTTACATATATAAGGTTGTAGTCCCCATCAATCGTAAGAAAAGGGTTTAGTTTTTTAATTTTTATCTTCACAATTTATACAAGGGTAATAATTACAGTACATAAAAATCTTTATACAATGGAAGCATCAATCACTCATGGATGGTTCTAGGTGTGGATTGTTTCCCATCCCTAGATTTAGGTTATGTAATAACTAACACACAACTAAATTCCACACTAACTGTCTAGAAAGGCCCTTACAAAGAGCCATGTACAGTAACCTTCAAGATTAATAAATGTGAATAGTTTTAATGTTGATATTTATATTAGTTTATAATCTTTCAAACCAAGTGATCTGTGGATCTTCCCACAGATATAGAACAAACATTTCAACAAATATTAGAACGGACGTGTTCAGTTTAGTTGTAACCACTTGTTGGAACATCGTTTCAGTTACTTCAAGTCATACGTAACCACTTGTGGCAACATCGTTTCAGTTACTTCAAGTTGTCCGTAACCACTTGAGGCAACATTGTTTCAGTTACTACAAGGGCACTATTTGATTCAATGAAAACTTTTATATAGTTTAAAATCACTAAAGTGAATTTGCAAATAAATCTAAAATGTTTTTAAGTGAAATTTGTGCACATTGGACTCGAAAGAGTCAAACCTGTGAATCTAACTTCCTCACCCTTCCTTACCCATTAAGTGTATATATGAGGATCGCCCCAAAGGGTAAAAAGACACAAGAGCAAAATAAACAACTTAACTTCTGACAAAACTCAGTAATCAACACTTTTGTGTGTTTTGACTGAAAAAGATGCAAAATACGAACAAACTGAACACGCCCAGCAATGAACACACAATTAACTGCAACACCACACATTTTCAAAAATCCTTTTCTGACCATTTTCTTTTCTTAGAGTAGCTAAATGCATGGTTACAAAAATGTCTTCACACTGATAGATACACTTACATAAACGATTTACCTAAAAAAAAGCTCAGCTAAAAGACATTAATAAAAAAGGTTTTAAATCAAAATATAATATTCCCCCTTCCCAAATATAAAAAAAATCACTAGGTAAAAACAATAACTGAACAAGTTTGTTTTATGGATCCAAAAATGTCAATTTTAGCTCAAAATGGCTCACATAAAAACATTAAACAAAAATAGTTTAAAAAAGCCTTTAAGGAACGAAACTGTCCAGATTTAATGACTCAGATCTCAAGCGCTCACAATGGACAAAGTCTATGTACAACAAGCAATGTTACGCTACAAGGGTAGCTTGGGGTACACAGTCTATGTACAACAAGCAATGTTACGCTACATGGTTGGCTTGGGGTACACAGTCTATGTACAACAAGCAATGTTACACTACATGGTTGGCTTGGGGTACACAGTCTATGTACAACAGGCAATGTTGCGCTACATGGGTGGTGTCAATAATGAATGCACTTTTATGTTTGAGCAAAAAAGCAACTTTGTGCAAGTAAAATGGGATTGGTGGAAGGGGGGAACCAACTTTGTAAATTATCCCTACAGAAGCAAAGCTGCCTGCTTACCTTTTAAAGGAACATCCATACAAAGATGAACAGTTGGTCCTTATTACTGATGTCATCACCAAGCAATGTGAGAACCCTGCATTACACGATACTTGAAAAACTGTACATTGATGATTGTTATTGAGATTTGTACAATAACGCTTCTACAATTGTTTTTATGAACTATAGCAAATAAAGTGTATTTTTACATTGACCTGAAAATAATGTACAGCATATTTTTATGTATTTAAAATTGATTCACTTTCTAACAATAAAAAATTGAAATAAGCATCGAAGCAGCATTAAGTGTAACAATAATTGTCTTGTTGAGGATATTTTATACATGCGCAGTGACTGAATCCAGTGTTAGCTTTAAATTATTTTTTATCAACAATTTCATTAAATATGTTTTAAACAGCATCCCTTAGTAACTATTTCCTGAGGGTTTTATCACAATTTGATGATGGTTTGTTTCAAGTTGAAGAAAAGAGCATTCCACCCCGCCCCCTCCCCCACCGTAGGATGCCAACACTTGTGTCAAGTTACCAATTACATCCTCCCTCTTAAACTGTTGTAAGGTAGGCAGTCCTTTGTAACAATGCTATTTACAATTACACTTAAGGCTATTGACACCTCCCCTCTCATTACAAATTGTGATAACATCGGGTACAAATCACAAACTGACATCTTCCGACTTTCTGTGGAGATGTCCATCGGTTTTGGATGGGCGTACAAAAAAAAAAGGGGGTCCTATGTCGTAAAAATTCAACTTGTTTAACTAGTAGTCTATTAACCTTACACCCAAAGAACAAAGGAACACAACGATGAGGTCACTTACAACAGCAGAACACTTGCCAACCTGTAACTAAACACACAAATATTACTTTCCCCCTACACGAAAAATACCTAGTTCTACTTACCATCTTGAAAACATAACTCAAAAGTCGAACATAGAACATAGTCTTCTTTAGTAAAACACAGTAAAAACAGGTCAAGATACGCTTCATCCCCAACATTTATTTACAATACTTCAAACCATAATCAAATGCAAACAAAACACAATGTTGCAACATTTCACTTAATTCATATATAAAATAAAAGAATCATTATCAATTGACATATTTCTTTGACTGCCCAAAATAAACATAAAAACCAACCACTGGTTGCTGACATAATGTTATTAGATTATTTGTCAGTGATTGAAAAATCTAACATTGATTTGTCTTCAACCTAGTCAGGGCATGGTCCAAACAGAGATTACGTGCAGGGCTACCAATTGTCAACCCAATATTTTCATTACTTTACTCTAAAAAAGAATCTTACACTAACCACATTGATCAATTTGCCGTGTTTATTGACAATAGTATGTTAAAACTCTGCCAAGACCATCCCAGATTTGACTCTGTCACATGAAGACTAAAACTAGCGAGGAGATTCATCTGGTCCTTCTCTATGTGAGTGTCTATAGTCCCCCGTTGGGCGGGCCAATAGGTCCCAGGTCTGGGGCCCCAACAACGCCCATGGCAGACGCAGTCTTCATGAAGAATTTTTCCAACTTGGCAATGATGTGTTTGCCGTAAGTGTACTTGCGGAGAGAGTTCAGATGTGGTCTGATCTTGTGCATGAGCACTTTGCGTTGAGCTGGCTCCGACACGTCAATCATCTTCTGTACCACATAGTTGGCGTACTGGTCCTTCATCATGACGTGCAGGGCACTGGAAGTACACAAAGACATTGGTTCAAAATTTAAATAAAACTATGTAATATTTTTTTTGTTTTATGGTTACAAGCTTCAAAGTGCACCTGGGGATGTAGGGTAAAGTGTGAACAGTGGTACTGCTCTAAGTGTATAAACCACATAATATTCGATCATTTACACTAATTTTAGCTTATTGAGTAGCAATCACCCCAGTGTGTGATCTAGTATAGCACTCACTTATCGTTGAACCCGCACACCTCCTCGATGAGTACAGCTCTCTCTGAGCGTGTAGCGTGCGTCACACACTTCTCCACGACGTTGGAGGCAAACTTGTGTTGAGATAGTACAAGCACCTTTCCTCGCACGGACAAGATGATCTGAGACTTGTCCTCGGGTTTGCCGTGCTCTGCAAGACGCAACACTAACCACATCAACATTAAGAGCATATTTAGGGTGGACAGACCAACAACAATAAGATATCATACTCATTTCTAATATTGAATATTAAAGGTGTGAAAAGTCCACTTTTTCAATGTGAAGCATTTACCCAAATCAAATGTTTAAGATATTCTAGAAACCAAATTATCATCGACTGTTTCCAGCAAATTGGGCAGGTCAGCTTAGTGAAATGCCTCTATCTTCCATCGAGTCGAAACCAAATCAAAGCTTGTATATTTTTTGTTAATTATGTATCTGAATAAATATTATTGTTACTTATCTATTTGGAATAGTGTTCTATCTAAACCATTTCTACTCCAGTATCACCAAGGTAAGTAGTGTTCTATCTAAACAATTTCTACTCCAGTATCACCAAGGTAAGTAGTGTTCTATCTAAACAATCTCTACTCCAGTATCACCAAGGTAGGTGTGCTGGCTATCCCTCCTAATTTAAACCATGTTAGTATAACTGTATGCACCAAAATAGCCCCAAACATATTTTATTGTACAGTTGTTTGTGATATTTCCCCCTAAGCTGATCAATCAAGTTATCACAACATGCAATTATATTACAAGGTGTCTAACTACGCCCAAGGCATTAGAGAAGGCCTTAAATTATTTCGTGACTGTTTGGAAGGAGGAATGGGGAAGGGGTTATGTCTTTTTTGCTATGCCCAAATGGTTTTATTTAGTAAATTAATTTTACTTTTTTGTTCTGTTCCTGATAAAATAAATTATTCATTACATACCTAGTTATTTAACCACAAAGCAAGTCTTCCCCTTTTCAGAATCTTAATTACCATGAATAGCAAACAAACTCTAAAAAATTGTCAATTTATTTGTAGGAAGCTGTTAAAAAAATCTTATAATATGTAATATAAGGGTCTCAATTCTGATTTAAAATAGTTTATATTATTTCCAGGTGGACAAAATTTTTTTTTTAACAAAATCTTATCCATTGAACATATTTTAGTTTTAAAAGTTAATTATATATGTTTCTTCAGGGTAATTACGACTATATAACTTTATACCAAAGTACAATTTTTTATTTCACAAAAGCCAATCTTTTATTTACCACAAATCAGGGTCTCTATTTATTAAGGTTGTTTTAGGGGTTGGGGTGGGGGGGCTGTTTCAGGCCAATCCGATAATATATAACCAGTCACCTGATGGCCGCACGATCTAACGCATTTCACTCGTGTTAGATTAGACTACCAAAGGCGAGGAGATTGGTGTCCGAACCAAGTCGGGTGCACTGAGGATGGTTCTCCACTCTCCCTCCAGGCAAATGCAGGTACACTTCTAAACTAACCCTTCCTCATCCCTAACACATTAATGTAATTAGTACATAATATGTCGTATAACCTGAATGGGTGCAAAGATAAAAATGCAACCAGCAAAACAGCCAGAAAATATCCCTATAATTTTAATAAACAAGAAGCACTTCAAGTATGAGATTTTAAATCAATTGCAGTATGTTCACCTCCACACAGCCTTTAGTGAGTCTCCTCTTTAAATTCCAGTCATAAATATAAGAGGGGAATTCAGTAAATAGGTCACAAATGGTGCTAAAATAAAAAAGTGAGATACGAACTTTAAAAACATTTACCTTTATTTCTTGACATAATCTCCACCAATATTGATACAATTATCTCATCTCTAGACCAGTGCCTCAATACCCGCAGCAGAGAAGTCTCTGGCCTGTTGTTTCAGCCACATTACCACCTCATCTACAACCTCTTCTTGATCAGTGACGTTTACCACTAAGGTGTTATTTTAGCGGACCAAACAGGTGAGAATCGCTAGGGGCTAAGTCGGGGCTGTAAAGTGGATGTCCAAGAAGTTCCAAACGTAGTTCTTTAATTCTCTCCTCGGTTAATTGAGCACATTGGCATGATTGCTTCTGTAAATGGTCTAACAGCACTCCATATAACCTATAACTTTCCCTGCTGATAGCGTAACCTTAGTTTTCATGTATGAAGGTGAAATGGGATGTTTCCATTCCAGTGAAGCTTGTGATGTTAGTGATGCACCCATGATTTACCCCCAGTAACAAGCCTGCTCAGCATATTTTCTCCTTTACTTGCATGCTAACAGAGATGTTGCAAGGGCAAACCCATTTGGTTCAATTATTATTCCAGTCAGTTTTCTGGGCACCCATCATGCGCACTATATCAGAAAATTCCAACGATCAAGCATTATGATGTAGGCTAGGTTAAGCCATGATAATCCCCTATTGCAATTGCTTCAATGTCTATCGCTACTCGCCTGCCAGCCCAAATCAACTCTAACACCTGCTGCACAGTTGCTTCCGTCACAATTTCAACAGGGCAAATAGGTTGGTCTTCATTTGTGTACTGCTTTACGCGACTAACATTTCTCACCACAAAGAGGAAATTTGTCTTTATGAATATCCTTTGCAGAAAGTCCTTACCGCAGGCTGTACCTAGTTAGTACATTCCTCAGGCATGGTCAGCACTTTTACACTAAGCCACACTCGTACTACCTTGAGTGTGTTTATACTATGTGATATATTTATTTTTTTATAAGGAAAACCCCTTTTCGCTTTATGAGGTAATTGTATTATATTTGAAAGAAAGTATAGTAAAGGTGGATATAAGCATATAAAAGGGACAAACACAATATATATCGTCCCTTTTATATGTTTCTATCCACCTTTCCTATACCTTCTTACAAATACAAGTGATATATTTAGAAACTATTAGATTCTGTCCACAGCCACCCCACATCTATTTGTGACCTATTCACTAACTCTCCCTGGTTTTAGATAAGATTATGGTCATGTATACAATAATAAATAATAAGGGAAGACACTTGAATCCTATGATAGATATTAGAGATTCAAAGATGATGTTTGTTTCGAAGCTTCGCACACTCCTTCTCAAGACAATATCTCAAAGACAATAATTATAAAGACCATGACGTGAAATAACAATTTTAACCAATCAATAAAAGGAATTATATGGACTTGTGTAGTTGTAATTTACTAGAAGTGTTTTCTTTGTTGTTTATGATGTAAAACACATGATGATGATGATAATGATGATTAAAACAAAGGCTGTGTACTAAAACTTAAATTTAAGATCTTAAGAAGAAAGTTCCCTGATCCCAATATACAAGTTTGTCGGGAGTTGTAATCACCTAGCACGTGTTGGATGACGTAGTTGCCGTACTGGTCCTGTATCAACTGCTCTGTATGCTGGTGCAATTCCTCCAGTATAGGAGATGTCTGTTCCTGAGTGCAGTGTTCCAGGATGCGTTGGATCACACGGCAGCCGTACGGATGAGTGGACAGGGAAAACACCTGCAAATTTTTAAACATTTTGTTCCTATAGTTAAATTGTAATGGATATTGGATGTAAGAGAGACCAGGCAAGAGTTGGACAATATGAGATAGTAGAGGAAGAAAAGGGTGAGATGGTATGGACATGTAATGAGGATGTGTGAGTATGTGAGATAGTAGAGGAAGCAAGACTGAGATGGTATGGACATGTAATGAGGATGTGTGAGTATGTGAGATAATAGAGGAAGCAAGACTGAGATGGTATGGACATGTAATGAGGATGTGTGAGTATGTGAGATAATAGAGGAAGCAAGGATGAGATGGTATGAATATGCAAAGGTACAGATTATTCTTGAATGTGCGAATAGAGGTTCGGGGGAAATTAAAGCAGGACTGGGGCAGAGAAGTCCAACCATAGTATTGATGTTTTTAGTACGTTCTTGTTCTGATACGATAAGCTTCGTCGTGTGAAAAATAGTGACAGACAACACCAAACACCATCAGTAACGATAAATGACAGCTTCCCGTTCGGGCGTTCAATAATCTGCAAACAGGCTTTGTTAAAACAAAAATTAAAAGTGTTAGTATAAACATTAGGAAAGGATGTATGTATATATGTATCATAATGAGGTGTGTGTGTGTGATGTGCCAACCTACAGAAGGTGTTTGTTCGATAGCTAGGGGAGGTGGGTGATGATTGATAAGTCAGACAGGTGTTTGTTCTGTGGCTAGAGAGATGAGTCACAGGTTCACCTTACCTGTTCGGGTTATACACTTATGTACTATTTACATTAACAGTTTTTAAGGGTTAGAAAAGTTATATTTAGAGAAAGTGTACCCACATCCGCATGGAGGGAGAGTGGAAAACCACCCTCAGTATACCCGACCGAGATTCGAGCCTCGATCTCTCCGTCATTGGCAGTCTAGTATACTGCGAGAGTAGTGTGTTAGCTTACTATTCCTCCAAAAATGAAACAGAAATAAATGTTTATCAAGGAAGATGTAAACTGACCTGTCCTTGAAAGGCGTTGATGATGAACTGTAGGGCAATAGGGTCCACACACTCAATACACTTCTGCACGACATGGTTGCCATTCTGATCCTTGACACACTTGAGGACGTGTCCATCTAGTTCCCGCACAATCTCCTGCTGCTGTTCTGCTGAGATGCTCTCCAGAGCCTTCTGTATCACTCGACAGCCATACATCTGTAGCGCTAGAGGCAGCACATGGCCGCGAACCTAACAGTTTCAATAATTATTAATAAACTCTGTTTCATTTTCATTGATAAAAATTATCTTAATGGATTTAAGGACAAAGGATGGGCGGTATCGATTTATTGCTAATATATTGATTAGTTAGATATGGTTTGACTATCAATTTACTGATAAGGTAAACCATATATAAAACGGGTCAATCATATTTGTTGATGCTGTTGACTTGGTCATATTTTCCTAATCTTTGGCCAAGATTATTAATTTTAATAAATTACTATCAATATATTTTATATTTTACTTTAAAAACAATGTTCATGTAAATTTATTTATCATTTAATCTTTGTATATGACCGTTTTACATTTTAAATAGTTCAACTGCCGTTTCGACAAATTAATGAATTAATATTGATTATTAACTTTGTTCAATATTTGATCATGTTTATTGCCTCACAGCCTGCTTGATTCACATGACACAAATTTAGAATCTTATATTATTTTATTTTGACAAAACAACGTAGAATTTTAAAATAGTATTTTATCATTTAATTTGGCATTATTTTTCTCAAGTGAATGCTTTTAAATATTTCATTATATGAATTGATAGGAATTTATTATGCACTTGGTAAAAATCAACCTATAGTATCAACCATTTTCGACAATACATGCAAATAAAATGTATTCAGCGCATGGATAAAGGTATAAAATCAAAAACACGTTAACACATTCAAAAATAAGTTTTGAATTAAAATGATGGATAAATAAAAGTATACATATTTTACTTTGTACCGGTAGTTTGTTGTTTCTTTCAGTATTTAATTATCTTCTATTAAATTAAATAAGTTATTTAGATAAACTCAAAACTCGATGGAAAATTAAATAAATAAATACTATACATTATGTTGGCAACATTCAACAGTGAAATTCTGTACTTATTTATGGTTCGTCTACAATGAATTGCACTCACTTGCCAGGCATTATGTGCTTGTTCTCGGAAAAGAATGTCTAAAAATAAAATGTTGGTAAATGTAATTTCAACCAATACGACTCCATCATAAAAGTCACGGCAAAGTTTACCAACACGAATTAAATAGAATCGAATTAAAATATGAAAAGTTTATAAATTATTAGTCTTACCAAACAATTTAAAATTCAACACCTTTTAATATATAATTTCGTGATCCTTGAGCAAATAACTAATTGCTTCAGTGGAATACAGAAGTATGTCCTTATTTGTGTCTGAATGGCTGAACACAAGCCCAATACACACAAGAGATGGAAAAGGTTGTGGAATTATAGACAGACAATATTCCGAGTCAGAGTCACAACTGTTGGTAGACGAGCAGATCCATTATGGCTGCTCGTACAGCTGTGCTCCGTTTCAAATTGTTATCATTCGCATTAATGACCCCATTTTGCATCTATTAGTGCAGTGCTTTTCAACCTGTGGGTCGCGACCCCCAGGGGGGCCGCAAGGGCTTTATAGGGGGGTCGCGGTCTCAAGCCAGGTAAAATAAGGTCCTATACTACAATAAAAATATAACTATTTCAGAGAAAAGTTCTACAATCTACTCTACATTAAAGATACAACACTAGTTTCAGTGAGAAGGTTGTGCCTGTTTATTTTTTACTCTGACAACTGACAAACGACTGTTGACCTTCAACCAACCTGCGCGCGCACTCCCCCCTTCCCGCCTAACAACGCCAAATACGTCTTATTTGAAATCACTGATATAATTTTATTACGTCTAGGGGGTCGTTAGAATTTTTTTTACTTGTAAAGGGGTCACATATTCAAGAAGGTTGAAAAACACTGTATTAGTGTATCAAGCCTGTGGCCTGGGTCAGTTTTTTATCCAAGCCATATATTTTCCACCACCAGCTTAGGCCTTTCGTAGCTTCATATCTTCAAATCTAACTTTAGACTAGGACAGGCACAACATCCAGTCCCCTGGCTGTTAATTCATCACTGTGAGAAGGTAAACCCACATTTCACCAATGATAAATTTTTCGCCCATGTTGGGAATCGGACCCCGAATCCCTTTTCTCAGCAGACAGACACGGTACCGACTGAGCTAGGCGAGGTTTTATGACCTATGATAGCCTACTAGCCCTGTTGATTGTATGCTTCACTTTTCTTCACATTTTATTTAACAGTGTGTTCAGCCAAACTATATTTTTAAATTCCCTGACTTTTTCAGATTTTCCAGATTCAATTTACTTTTTTCCAGACCACTCTATATCAATATTAAGTATATTATGAAAATCATTGTTTTCCCCTCGATACATACATATTCTGAAATTGTATCACTCAATAAATAAAGGGACTAAACGTTTTCCGCCTTCGGGGAAATGGACTATTTTAAGTTAAAAATTTTTTTTCAGTAAAATCGTATTGAGTCATTAGAAGATTGTCTCAAGCAAGAACTATTTAAAATAGTTGTGAAACAGAGTCATTCTTAGTTCCTTCTACTTAAAATGTAGGCCTAATCAAATTTTGCGCAAGTGAATAATCACGACTTAACTTTGGCTAAAGACAAGTGGCAGAAGGGTGGAAAGACAAAAAACTCACTTGTTGACCCTGATATACAATCATAAATTGTATATAAATTATTATTTTTACTAGTTAAGTAATATAAATACTCTATAGTTGGATAGAACAGAACTGACCTTCTGTGCGAGAGTGCTCTTCTGCTCGTGTGTACCAAACTCAAAGAACTTCTGTATGACGTAGTTTCCAAAGACATCCGTCATGAGGTTATAGGCGGCAGCAAGTATCTCTTGGAAGACGAGCTGCTTCTCTGCAACAGTGGCTCGCTCCAGCTTCTGTTGTATGAAGCGAGACCCGTGTTGGTCTTGGGAGAACTCCACAATATGGTTGGCAAGGTCGCGAAGCTGCAAGCTAGGAAACCGATTGTTCCTAGAAGATACACATTCATTGTACAAAGCAGTGGTAGTAATTAGCAATAATACAGGAATATTGCGGTTTTCCACTCACCCTTATTTCTACCCCATTAAACTCACCTGAAGTCCTCCAGGAGTCGACTCCGGCCTGCAGACTTCTCTAGCCCGGCTCCTGAAGGCCTCGGAACTCCACCCCCCAGCTTTGAGAACAAAGAGCTGCTGGAGCCGAACATACCGTTGGTAGCCAGACCTACGCCGTTACGGAACTTGGCGGCCTCTGCCCCGGGAGCTGCTGAGAGCACTCCTACTCCCCTGGTGCTTGCCGCTGCGCTCGACATAAGTGCTCCTAGTTGAAGGTTGGTAGAACTGCCCATAGTGAGTGTGGGAGGTGGTGTCAGAGGTCCCGAGGGCAAACCCAGTGGAGAATGGGATGACGTCACTGTTCCTGTCCAACACAATCAACATTCATTTACAAACTTGTCCTCTAGTTAAACTTGGGAGACAAATCATATGGACTGGATCAATACATTTCCCAAAATATCTTGTAGTTGGTATATACAACACTACTATTCGGGCTTGAAAATGAAATATACGAAGTTGTTACACAATCCAATGTCTCAAGGACCAGGATAAAATATGCTTTCTTATCAGCAGCGTTTGTTTTTCAGTTTGTTTTGCTTACATACAAATTTACTTTAAGTTTGCAATTAAATGCTCCAAATTAACAAATATTCCAGTATTTTTGTGAAATTTCCTGATGCCAAATTTGGGTTCAACTTACCCAGAGCCCCGTAGCTTTGCGCCCATTTGCCACGCCCGTAATCCAGCGAAGGCGAGAACGCAGAAGTGTTTCTGTCAAATGAGTCACGGCGACCAGATGTTGTGTTGCCCAGACTGAGACCTGAGAAATGAAAAAAGGTTTCCTGGTGATGAATCAAACAAGCTTTATAGAATATCTTGCCATTTTCAGAGAGAACATCTTTGTTTATACAACACAGCATCGTTACATGAAGGGAAACTTTTTTTTTCTATCTGGATGTGGTATTTCTTGTAGTAATGTACAAAATTAATAATGACCAGACAAAGGAATGTCATGGAATAACGATCAAACATGCAGATGCACGAAGCAGAAAGAAACCCACTAATAAAGAGTTCAACGAGGGGGTTGGGGTGGGATCAAGAGCTAGTTGATTCGAGTCACAAGTAACACTTTAATAACCCACCATTAATTTGAGAGGGGGAAAATAAATCCACTTTTGAAGCAAATAGACACTATTTGAATGTACATTTTGTAAGGGACTTGACGGGTACAATCACAGTTGGGTGGTATTTGAATCGAAAAGAGTGTTCGCACCAGAAACAATATCACAGGTACAAGAACTTCTCTTGTTAACAAACCTCATCACATCTCATATTTTAACTTACCCAAATTATTTTACAATTCTCATCAAATGAAAAGCTAGCTCTGGACAAAATAGTTGCACCACTTAATGTTTAAACTTAAAATAAAGTCAAATTGCGAGGGAAATTTGCCATAATCGCAACGAAAGTTTAAGACTGAAACATCAATTTTGAAAGGTTTAAAAATTATTTATGCATCTTAAATTATTGATTAGAGAAACAAAGTTTATTTCAATACACGATGAAGACTCAATAGCAACATTTAACAGTGCTGTGTTAAGGACAAGGAGGTACCTGAGCCCAGGGATCCAAGCGCGGGTGAGCCAATGGTTCCCAGGCTGGTGTTGCTGTAGCCGAGAGTGCTGGCGAAACCACCACCTGCACCAGAACCAGACTGCAGGCCTACCACCACAACGAGACACGTGTTAGATCACTACCACACACACACATGCACACCACACTTTGTGTTATAAAACATATAGCCAAGCCGAGGTGTTTGTCTTTAGATTTAAAACAGTCAAAAATTCCACAAAGAATTTGTGATGTATTTGTATCACATATTATAATAGTATTTGGGACTATTACAAATAATTGAGCAACCATTTATCAATTATTATTTTTCTGTATAAAGCTAGATAAATAAGCAAAATATTATTTCATTCTAGCATAAAAAACCATTAACAAATAATATTCAAACTTCAATTCAGCTTCGAGAATATTTCATTAGTTTGGTATGTTTTCAATTTGAATAAGAAATTTGGCACCCAGCCCCCATTTATCTCCATCTAAAATGAATCAAAACCCAAATGTCTCTTGTATTAAAGAATTGTGTGTATCAAAAGAAAAAGCTTATCCAAGTATTTGTTTTTTATTGTGAAACAATTTGATGATCTAAATTCATTTATCCTCAGAGTCAAGTAAGTAAAGAGTTGATTGATCAGATCGACTCTTGCTGAATAAAGTTAAAAGTGATAAAACCAACTTTATGAATCATTGTTATCAAATACAGTTGACATTATTATTGGACCAGAAGCTGTGCATGTGCATACTAAATCATACAACAATTTGTACAAACTATTTTTTTATGTTAAACCCCAGATCAATAAGCAGAAGGGTGACCTGGCGGTCTAGGGGTAAGGTGTCAGATCACTGTGCTGAGGGTCCGAGGTTCAATCCTCGGTGCCGGCACAGATTTATCTGATTGCCAAACCCTTCCTTCACCTCTGACAAGACGTGTATTAATCACAACTTGTGAATGTGTGGAATGCCAGGCCTCCACCGTGGTTCGGATCCCACGTTAAACTGTAGGTCCTCCATTTCATCTCACAATCACCCTACCATTTCACATTAGCTTAAATACGTATAAACCGAACGGGTAGTAAGACGCGGTGCTAATAATAATAATAATAATAATAATAATAATAATAATAATAATAATAATAATAATAATAATAATAATAATAATAATAATAAAAACGTACTAAGGTGTCCAGCTAAATTCTTGTAGTTTAAAGACTACAACACTGTAGCTAGTAAAGTAATGCTTCATAAACAATAAATGGCATGAATATAATTCTATGTAACGTATAAATATTAAGTTCTTTAAATTGAAAAATGACACCTGGACATAGGAATTGAGGCCTGGGACGTTTGACTTAATACAGCATTGCTCTGACCACTGACCTATCCAGGAATCGTCCCGTGCCCAGGGTCATTCTTCACTCATATTTTAAGGCAGAGTCTGTGATAGATCAGCTACATTGATATTTAAATGTGGCTATAAATGTTTTTTAATTTTTATTTATTTAGCACAGCGTCTTACTACCCGTTTGGGTTATACGCTTAAGTACTAATTACACTAATGGGTTAGGAATTGGGAAGGTTGAATATAGGGGAAGTTGACCCACATTTGCATGGAGGGAAAGTTTAAAACCATTTAGAAACAAGCCCCCCCCCCCGGTTCACCCGACCGAGATTCGAACCTCGATCTCCCAATCCTCGGCAGTCGAGCTCAACAAGACTAGCGCTTCGCCACCGAGGCGGGTGGCTATAAAGGTAATTAACAAATAAGATCTTGGCGAAATTCATCAAATCATCAATAATTTTTTCCCCGCAAAATTTTAACAGTTGACATATAACTTATTTTTATACACAAAAATTTTATACTAATTTAAAGCCAACAACATCTTTCGAGAATTCTAGAATTTTTTAGGGAACAACGATTATGTTTGATAAATAAAAACACTTGTTATCTAAAGTTAAAAATGGATGTTAGTCTTACTACTTTTGATTTTGCAAACAAAACAAATGAACATTCCCGTTTGCAAAAATAAAAACAAACAAACTAAACTAGTTTACTGAATTTTAGGTTAACATTTCAAGGCATTTAAATTATAACATAAATACTCAGGATTAGATTTGAGAAAAAGGGGGTTTCAAAATAAAATCTAAATAAGAATGTGAATCTATATAATTGCAAAATAATTCAACCGTGAACTGGGCAAATTCAAATCAACTTTTGATCTATTTTCTAAAATGTGAAATTTAAAAAATCTATATAAAAAAAAAGACTAGAGTTGGGTCGAAAGCACTATTTTACCTTCGAATACCGAATCTCGAATTGGAATCTGAATCTCGGAAAATATGATGAGCATAAAAGGAAATGTATAGTGTGAATTAAACTGCTTTAGGATCCATGTGGTGGATAGGCATGGTTGCCACATAGTGGGAGTTTGCGCTTTACTACTACACAAGCATACCCAGCGACTGTCAAGAAACCTGGTAACATGTGTTGGTTGCTATGACAACTACCCTTCACGGATTGGTCGAGCATGTAACGAGCCTCCCCTCCCCCACTCCGGCTGCGCTGACCTCAATCCTATTCTAAGCAGTTTAAAACACAGTATAAATATAATAGAATATTAAAACCCAATAATAACTAAATGTTAACATTTTCTTATAATCCATTCATTATAACATTCATACATTCAGTTAAGTGTTAAATCAGTGGACTGGGGCCTGGTTGTTAAGTTCATCCTATAATTGATTGTAATTGGTTCTGTGCCACCAATAAGCTGTATTAGAGCTCTAAAACCAATTTCAATTGGAATATATTTTAGGATTAGAGTCTCGAATCCTCAAATATTCTTAAGGATTTGAGGGTCCATCCCTTAAGAGAAAAAAACAACCTAGTGAGCCAATTCATTCTTTAATCCAAATACCCGGAAAACATGTCCCCATGAGATCATTGTGGTAAACTTTAGGAAAGCAAAACTACTCTGTTACAGATTGTGTTAAAATAAAAAGCAAGAGTTATTTACACAACTTACCCCCCATGCTGGTACCGTTGGTTGCACTCGAACTATACACACTCTGTTGCTGCGTACTACTGTATATAGACGCGCCGGTAGGGGGTGTTGCTATCTGCTGGGTCTGTCCTCCCAACAGTCTCATGTTGTTTCCAGGTGTGCCGGCGTTCACTATCACTGGCGCAGGGGATACCAGCCTCATGGGTGTGCCATTGCCAATCCCCCGCATGTTAGCCATCACCAGTGATCCATTCTGATCGTAGTATGTGGGTATGACCTGGTACTGGCCCTGCACACACATACACACACACACTCATACAGTCTCAACTCAAGGCAACATCATCATTATCATCATCTATATGTTTATCTGACAAACATTTAGTACCTGTGAAAGATTGGTTGTGCTGGAGGAGATGTCGCTGGCTGAGGAGGGGGTCAGGGGCCTTCTCTGAGCGGCCGCCGCCCCCTGCTGAATAATGTTGGCGGGGTACACCCACGGGGCTACCCCATAGTACTGGGGGACAACAGTAGGACCTGAGAGAGAGACAGGGTGTTGTAGTTAGTTCTACTGGGGCTTAGAACAGTGGACTTTTCCAAGAGCAGTTTCATTAATTACTTTCTATGAACGATTACTTTGTTTTTAATTTGAAAGATAAGCCCTAAAACAATCCATTATATTAAGGATTCGAGAATTTGAATAAAAATCCAAATTTTTTAATATGAATGATATTTACAAATTTTTTTTAATATGAATGATATTTTCATTAATTGACAAACAAGAACCTGTGTGTGAATGACATTTTGACCTGGGAAGTTTTTGGGTGGGAAATAGTGATTTCCAGAAAGAACTGGATGAGAAATTTTTTTTAAAAATAATTTTACGCTTTAGGCTTGTATTTATTTTTCAGGTTTATGATTTTAGTCTCAACTTAGTCTTATTCATTCCAATAAAAAATAAAAAATTATTTAAAGATAAATTAAGTGCTAGATACAAAAATCTTTTTTTAATAGGGTCAGGGGAAAAAAAAAGAGTAAAACTCTTTGATTCATATGCAGTTATCGGCCTGTAATCCAGAATTTTTTTTTTGCTAAGGCCTAAATGAAAAATGTATATGGACATTCAATTTTTTTTGGTAATAATTTAATTTTAAATTGTAAGTTTTCCAAATAAAAACTAAATAATATTTTGTCTAACAAATGTTAAGTATGGTTTTACGAAGTAATATAAATTAAAAAACCTTGACCTAATGCAACTACTTTAATTTGTGTATTTTGAAATAAAATTATTAATAAATTCTAAAAATAAATTTTAAGAGTGACTAAACATGTTCTTAGATAGAAAAAATCCTCGCATGAATGTTAATTACTTATACAGTGGAACAACAAAATATTCATATTAAAACTAATCTGGTGAACCAGTCTTACTGGTAAGAATACCAACAAAAGTTATCAACGGAGCCAGTGTGCCTGGATACCTCTTATGTTTGTTAGTAAACCTTGCACAAAAAATTCTGTTAAAATCTCAAAAATATTAGTTTTAACCACCTAATTATTATCTATGATACAAAAGTAAATGAATTCCTTTCCAAATAATGACATTTACATAATATATGTGTCTTTATGCAAACAAGTGTGAAGGCGTATGTTGTGAATTATTCGATATTTAAAAACAATTTTTACCATTATTTTGTTCTAAAAATATGTTGTCCTGCCTTCAATCTATCAGGAGATCAATTATATGTATTGTGGTTGCTCAGTTGTGTTATAGGGTGGTTATAAAATAAAAGAGATAAGTATCAGGTATCCATATACCAACGGAAGATAAGGTTAATTTAAATTTAATAGACTAATACTATTTTTAATGAAAATTAAATACAAACATGATATCCACAGACAGTCCCTATGTTTGAGTTTTTTTTACATTTTTCCCCACCCAAGTTTTGAGAACAACCTATTTCCCAAAGTTCGGGATCCCGCACAGCTTCACGTCAAAATTAAGTTGAAATATTCCCACAGGACTCTTCTCTCTTAACATAGATGCGTTCTATTAGTAGAGAAAGAATGTGTAAAAATTAATTGAAATTATCCAATTTTTGACATCTTTTAATCATATTTGCGGAGTTAAGAGACTAGAATTGATTTAAAAAAACCTCTAGATTTAGCCTTCCTCTAACAAATACGGTAATGTTTTGATAAGCTCACAAGAGAAAATTTTAAGATATTAGAGAATTAGTAGCGAGCTTTCTTCGTTACATTGAAATAAGAAGTTTCATAGTTTTCTTTACCCTTTTTCTAATTAACCTTCTACTCCCTTTTGTCATGTCAGACAGAATAAAGTAATCATCCCAGAAAACAACACATAACATTGGGTTTAATCCATGTGGTCTGACAACGGCTGCCTTATCATTCTCCCTAAAATACATTAATTAAATATCCTGTTAAAGACTGTAGTTGAACTAATGCCAACAGTATAAACGCACATGAGTTAAGATTTCACTTTTGTAGACCAAAACAAAGACCTTTACAAATGTCACTTTAAAGAAATGTCACAGAAATAAAACCAGAGCTTTATTTCCACTGACCTTTACTAGCAAGTAGGTAAAAAAACAGCTACTAGATTGGTCGAAAACTTGGAATAAAATGTTGACCAGCATAACATTACTTGACAAAGAAATATTCTTTTGACTATTGGTCATACTGGTAAATTATGACAACTCACTGAAGGAGAAGGGTTTAATTTGTTTCACACAATGTGTTGTATTTTTTGGGAGCAAAACATTAAAATGAAATATAATATTTGTCAGTTTATAAAAAGTTTTTCAACATTTCCATCAGACTTGACCTTAAAATATGAGTGAAGAATGAACCTGGGCAAGGGCTCAGTGGGAGAGGAGCGTTGAGCCAAAGGTCCCCCNTAAATGGGAATGTACAAATACATAACCTAGTTCAGTATCATGCGGTGTAATTTCATAGAACTCAAGTTACTTAGATACAATATATTACAAAATACAAAAATGTTTTTTTTCAGTCAACATTGATAACATTTTACTAAATTATTATTGCATTGTGAAAGTAGTTTTAGTAAATTTTTTTGTAAACATTTCTATGAAAATTGGACTGTGTATGATAGAGCCAGTAAAAGACTGTATATTACCTTTCTGAGGTAAACAAAGTGTAAACATTTTCACAAAAAAATAGATTTATGAAAGCTATAAAAATGTTTCAACAGAGATATGGTTGATAATTAGTTTAAAGTTAGGTGAGCGATGTTGATACTATGATTGGTCTGACGTAGAAAGTGGTTTAATGGTCACGGCCAAGTGAACAGTTCCAAATATGCATGTAATCATACACACACCATAGAGTTGAGCAGGTCAGTAACCCTGAGTAAGCTCTCAACACTCCCGAGGCTAAACTTTCTCAGGGACTGACCTGCATTATGAATGTGTTCATACAGATATTTGTCATTAAGAACTTGGTTACTTTCTAGTACTGGTACTACATGGCCTTGTGTTGGTTGTGTTTTAGTACCAGTACAACATAGCCTTGTGTTGGTTGTGTTCTAGTACCGGTACAACATAGTCTTGTGTTGGTTGTGTTCTAGTACCGATAGAACATAGCTGTGTTGGTTGTGTTCTAGTACCGGTACAACATTGCCTTGTGGTGGTTGTGTTCTAGTAGCGGCACAACATAGTCTTGTGGTTTGTGACAGTGAGGTAATGTGAGATAAGGTCCCTATTTTTGCAATTTTTAAACTAACTCTTTTGACCAAGATAAATAAAATGTTGCTTCAATATATGTTATGGTATGTGTCAAGGGCAGGCAACCATCTCTCTCATTCAAATAGTTTCTGGTCTCCACACTCACCTGCTATGAGGTAAGGTTCCTGTGCATTGATGACGTAGGGAGCGCTAGTAAAGGTTGCAGGTGCTGCCGCCAATCCCAGCTGTTGCTGCTGTTGTGTTGCCAGATATTGTTGTTGCTGCAGCAACTGGATCTGTTGTGGTGCAGCTTGTTGCTGTTGCTGGCTGCGGAATAGTTGCTGAAACACAAACAGAGTAGCACATTCAGTTAAAGTTTGTGTACAAATTCCTAGTATTTTAAATAATATTCATGGTTTATTGGTTGGTAAGGAGAGGTTTTAGATTAACAAACAAGGAAAGAAAACTTAAATGTTACATTTAAAAGAAACTTAATATTTTGGACAAACAAAAGTTATTAAGTCATATTTGAAATAATGATCATAAGAAGATAAATAACCTATAGCTTATAAAAATACATAGTTGATAAAAATAAAGAAAAAGGAAAAATGTGTGAAGAATCCAATGCACAAAGGTGACTTCTTCCTTTCTTTGTAGAAGTTGTCACACACACATTTTAACACAAATAGAATAATATTTCGGTATTTACAAGAAAAGAATGTGCTACATTACTATGTGTTTAAATTTAAAATGACAAAGTTAAAATTACAGTACATAAAATGGAAAAAAAAGTATGAAGAAATTAACTTATTAAAATTTAAAAGATATAACATGTAACACTTGAAAATATATAGAATAAAATTTTAGTTATATAAACAAACAAGAGTAGATGAATATGTTATAAAAATTTACAAGTTGCTTGAATATCACTGGTTCAACTGTTTACATAAATGAACACTAACAAATCAAGAAATATTTATCTATTTTTTATAAAGATACTGTTGACATTTTGGTATGATACAATCCAAGAATAAACGTTTGTATGATAAATCTTGTTGTGTTGGAGTCGGCTGGTGAATCATAAATATCATTTCTATCATCACTGTTAGTACCAGAAGCATGTTATGAGAGCATAATGCTTCAGTGGTCGAGAAAAGTGTTGATCAGGGTTAAAATCCTGCCAGAGAGTAAGCGCTGCGAGTAGTACAATCTCACACCATTGACCTCAAACTCGGTGAAAGTTGCTCAAGCGCAGCAAGGTAAGAGCAGTTAGAACTACAAACACAATATTGTTGGAAAATTAACAAACGTTCAATGATGGTTTATACTATGCACTAGCATTTTCCAAACGGTTCGTGGCAACTTTAGAAAGTTCATTCAGCGACAATAAGTCCCACAGAACTACTCTCCGATTGGTTCCATCCATAATAGCAGAAACAATCAATCGTCGACTTCAACACAAACCAGTGACAATTGCAGTGATGTGGAGACAACTCTGACACGGTTTAAAGTGTGACGGAAAGACACGATAGTTATTTTATTACATGGAAATGGCTCTTGATTATAACAAATAAAATATTTCACCATTAGATATGTTTACAGGGTGGCTACAAAACATATTTTACAAAATTCCCTGACATTTCCCAGGTTTTCCAAGCAACAATTTTCAATTTCCCCTTAGTGCTTTTTTCCAGTTTTAATGGTGGATGATGAATTGTTTTATTTATTACTGATCACATATTAAAAAAGTTTGTATCTTCTAAACATAAACAGTTTTATCAGTTATTTTAAGAATTAAAATGTTATTTTATTTAAGTATTATTAACTTTTGTTTTAGTGTTTAGTTGCGAAATTAATGAGATTTTTAAACATTTTTTAATTCCCTGACTTTTCCTTATTTTTAGTTAAATTCCCTGACATTCCCCGTTTTCCTTGTCATCCAAAAATTCCCTGACATTTCCCTGTCATTCAAAAATTCCCTGACTTTTCCAGGTTTTCCCTGTCTGTAGCCACCATGTGTTTAGTTCTTGAATATGATCAAGATTGTCCTTTAAATTCCCGACAGAAGTCAACATCCAAGCACAAAGTTCGAGCCTGATTCAATAAGGGCCAACATGAGCTGTGTTTCAAGGTCAACTTTCTCCAGCTGAAGCCTGGACTATTGTTTCATTTTGATAATTATGTCGCGAGTCGCGTGTGACCTGGGATTGTTGCTGAAGTTACAGGAACCAAAGAAACATTCTCTCACCACAAGGAGAAAGTTTACTGTCCTCCGACCAGAGTTTGTAAATATTTTACAAATACCCCAGGATAGTATTTTAACAAACCAAACAAAACAAAACGACCCCAGCCCAAAATAAATACTCCATGTTAGTTTAAAAACTAAATATCAACCAATAATAATCGGCAAAAACAGGCATAATATAGTATAACAGGTTTCAGATGCGATTATTTCTCAGAAATAGTTGTTAAAAGCCAACATTGTTGATTTATTTTCCATGTTCTTCCTATACCAGAACTAATCCTGGGTTTAAGGACGCCAGCCACGAACTAAGCTGAAGGAACTTACCGATAAGGGTCCGGGTTTGATGACTTGCAGTAAAGCATTAACAGCACTTGGTGTTGAATTTGACTCTAACATAGGGTCTGCCGGACACCAAATATGTTAGTTAAATAATAAATCAATTTTCCATTTAGAATTTTTTTAAATATAAATATATATATATATATATATATATATATATATATATATAAATATACACACACACACACACACACACACAAGTGCCTTGGTTTATACTCGTTTTATTTTCAGCCTTTCAACAACACGCATTTGATTAGCGTGTGGTGAGGAGTAGAGGACAAGCGTAGCCGGCGTGCATTGCAGGCAGTATGCACCGACCTGTCGGGGGCTACCAGCGTCCACGAGAGATATTCTCAAATGCTTGTCCACCCGAGAGAGTATTTTCAAGAGCTCTCAGCAAAACCAGTGGCGAGCTTAGGCTCAGGATCGTGTCCACCCAGTGCAGTAAAGTTATTCCAACGTGAAGACATGTATAGGAAAAAAACTTGTGACATACACAATGTTATCATAAAGAATAGGGGGTGGGGGGGGAATAAGATATATTATTGGGTAAAATCATGGATTGAACGAAGATCGCAGCTTGGGGCATGCTCAACACTTGTCAAGAGACTCCAAATACTTGAAGATGGTCAGAAAATTAGAAAGCTCTTCCGCATGGATGCAGTACAGGTTCAATACATTGTAACCGAGTTAGTTGGGCCAGAAATCAGGAAGACACACACGGTAATGCGAGAAGCTATTTCTGTCCCTGAATGTGTTGTCTGTCACAGCATACCACCATAACTATAATTGCATTTACCAGTCTTCAATATTTATTTCGGATACTCGTTTGTAAAATTAGCAGGAATGTAAAAGATGTAGTCACTGCGATTTAAAACGTTCTTACGAACAGATACATAAATATAAAACGTATGTTTTTTTATTTCCCTTCATAAAAACACGTAACAAATAAAACAATATGAAACATTGAACATTTGAACTACATAAACTAAGCACATAGCAAGTTAAACAAATTAACACCAATATATTGACATGAATTGTACTGGTAATATTCTTGGCATGTTGGCAATGATTCAAACTGTTGTCCTTGAAGATGGTAGTTCAATACCACTCGAACTTTGTGGTACAACTGATGTAAAGGGGATCCAGGAGTTGGGGTTAGTATAGCGCCGATGACGAATAAGTTAGTATAGCGCCGATAACGAATAAGTATCACAGAAATCTTCATTTTCTATATAGCGAAGGATGGCTTTTCGAATTTCAGTTTTCAACCTTCTTTTATTAAATTCAGACCGTAAACCTTTTAATAATCGATGTTATCCATTGCTACATGTTGTCCAAAATGATCATCTCCATCTGTTTTTTTTTGAAGAGTATGCAGTGCTTGGTTAAATGCAGTTTCATAACTATCCTCATTTTCTTGTTTTCGTTTAGAAGGTTTTTTTCCTTTCTTTATGGAATCTATTGTCTCTTCATTTCCATGATTTGTGACTTCAGTTAACATCAGTTCATCATTTGGTTCTACCTAGAATACTAAAATTGTTTCTATTCTATTTATTATTATCAACACCCAGATTATAATCTCAACCGCTTGTAGATTATAATTATATAGATGTTAGATGTGGTTTGATTTATTGAACAAGTGACACGTGTTATTTGTATAAACTCCACCGATTGGCATGTTTCTGTTATGGGTGGATATGTCTCACAATGAACGCATTAACCGATTTAATTCAAACTTTGCATAGTTGTTCTTTATAAAATTATACAGATCAAGTTAATTGGTAAATAAAATAAAGGTTAGGGAGAAATCAACCCTTGTATGAATAACACTGCTTCTAGGACTAATTTTCACACGTATTTACCTTATACGGCTGAAAATTGGTAAATAGGTACAAACTATTGTAGTAATAACATTAGACCAAAATTAAGTATTTAATTATTATTTTTTGTGGGTAAGGGGGGAAAAGTTTACCCGGGGAAGAAACATATCAACTGTAAAATAAAAAGTACATACACACTATTTTACTGGTCAGACAAATTCATTTTGATACGAGCGTAATATTGTCTAACATTCAGGCCAATCGACCGTTTAATAAACGTAATAGTGAACATTTAATCAGGTAATTTAAAACAGTTCAGTTAATGTTGTTTCTCAAAGAACACAAGAAACAGAAGAATAAGAGACTTCAACTAGCCCGTGTAAGTCGTCACCACCTTATAAAACATCAAATATTCGATTTGACCGCTAAGCGGACATCTCGTGGGTTTTAATGGACGTACCTTAGAGCACATGACCTCCATTCCCAATAGAGGTTTATTTCTATTAACGTTATAGCAGCCAGTATTTGTTCACCCAAAACTAGTTCACGTTACTGGTAAATGTTGATAAAACACGAGAAGAATGAATAGACCTACCTACCTTCCTTTGTTTATTGTGACACGACTGAGTGGTGCGGCAATTCACACGCCGCCAGAAATCTAAGTAGGCCCATGATGCACCTCTCTAACATTAATGTCACGATGGAAGTTTTCTAATTATTGTGTTGTATCGTAAAACAAAACAAAAGCCGCACAAGAACGGCACACACTTTCTATATTAAATAGTTGTTTCAAATAATCTCAAAAAGCCGACGGAGCAGTCGGCTAGTATCTCTCGCTTTGCAGGCTTATGCTCACTGCTTGATTTGGTTGGTTTCCACAAGCAGGTTTTATGTAACAGCGCGGACAAAGCTGATACAAGCATGTGAACATAGAAGGATCGAGGCAGTATTGTTCTATTCCTCTAACGGCTCGTCATATTCACATTAATGAGTAGAGATGAGGAAGGTACAGTATTGTTCTGTTCCTCTAACTACTCGTCATATTCACAATTAATGAATAGAGATGAGGAAGGTACCACAAGAAGGTTGGGCGGCTGCAGGCAGCACGCATGCGCACTGGGACAATGGCCAGGGTCTCGCAAGCCATATTAAGAGGCGGCCAGCAGGTAGGTCATCCGCCCTTCGAGACGTGCAGGCCTTGGTCGAGTCTCGTGGGCGGCCAGTATCGCCAAGTCAAGCCCTCCCAGTGGCGTGGTTTGAAATATCGCCAGGAGCCTGCTCGGCACAGCTGGTGATTAATTCGGACCTAAGTTCTTTGGAGGAACCTTTATTTCGATATTTTCGTCAAGTAACATTATTTTAAAGATGAAACTTGATCTAGAAGAAGATAATGTTCCTAAAGGCAAGTTTAGAATTCTACTATACACATTGGTCTCCCCCTACATGACATGAGAATATATTACAGTGTATCTTAGTAAAGTTTCTATCATCCATAGGACCTGCTGAACACCAGTCTTGACCTACCTGCCGACACTCCATAGGACCTGCTGAACACCAGTCTTGACCTACCTGCCGACACTCCAACAAGACTCAAATAATACAATATACGTTCCTCGTCACGACCACCGGCCTCGTGGCACAGTAGNAGACTCAAATAATACAATATACGTTCCTCGTCACGACCACCGGCCTCGTGGCACAGTAGTAAACACCCTTGGCTGTTAACCTAGAGGTCCCGGGTTCGAGTCATTAGGTTTCCATGTCCTCTCATCGGGACATGGAAAGCGCCTCCACGGAAAGGATGTAAGATTAGTACATTCGGGTGTACATTAGTACGGGCTAATCTCTCCACAGTGAGAGCTACATATTGATGTAGCCCAGACACGCCATTATTACTACGACTATTACTGTACTTTGAATTATCGGAGCAATCTTTATGCGCGGTGAATGTTCCCGTGGAATAGAATCTAACAATCGACCTCCCCAGGTTCTAAACACACGAGTCTCGATGGAAATGTACTTGTATGTCTTCAAAAGACGCGAGTGTTAATACCTAAAAATAACAGCTAATGACATTATCACTAAGAAACCAGTCCACAGTATTTTTTAACGGAATAATCCATATTATGTGGAAGACTACTTCGGGACACACACACACACACACACACACACACACACACACCATATCACACACAGGAAATCCTGTATGTTGCAGGATTGCCGCTGTTTTCTTAAGAAAAAGTTCCCCGTTTTCCAGACGATTCATAAAGTTAGCTAGCAGAGCTCACGCCGTTGTTGATAAGAGAAGCATTGCCTTGAGTAATTTTTATGAAAAGGTCTAATGACACAAGCTTGAAGTTTATTAAGGCGCGTGTTAAGTTATATAGGACATTATATCCCACCAGCAAATTAAGATTTACGACTGAGCCAACCGAATATTATATGATAAATGTAATAATGGAATTGACGATCAAAATAATTGCATTTCATTGCGAATCTATTTGGTATTTCGATCGCGGTGTACATACACTATAGTGGTTGTTCGTGGCCGGGTGAGAGCCCAATGGTTGCAGTTTGATGAAAGTCCAGCTTTCGATTCTCATATTCTACAACAGTTGTATAAGCCGAGACAATGGGGTTTTCTCTCAACTGACTCGTGTTAGATTCACAATATCTAAGCAATGCATTTTGTTAACTTCTGAAAAACTGAATCTCTTTATCACTTTGTTTTAGGATTTTGTTGGGAAATTAATAGGCACGTCGAGTATTCCAACTCCTAGATTTTTACCATTAAAAAAATTAGCATCGCGTATTACTACCCGTTCGGTTCATCCGCTTAAGAACTAATTTCGCTAATGGGCTAGGAATGAGGAAAGTTGAATTTATAGGAAGTGAACCCGCATTTGTGTGGAGGAAGAGTGGAAAACCATTTTGGAAAAACAACCCCTAGTTCACCCGACCAAGACTCGGAACCTCAATCTCCCCGTCCTCGGCAGTATTGCTCAAAAAGAAACTAGCGCGTTAGCTAACTACGCCACCGAGGCGGGTCATTTTTAAATAAATTCCTGGACACCATGTATAGGCATTCGCCTGGAGAGAAGATGAGAAAATTGGAATCATGCAAGGTAGCAATCTTACTTTGACAGATTACATTATGACCATATCTTATACGATACACCATAGTGGAACCAAGAAACCGAGATAGCAGTTTTACCTTGACAGATTACATCATGGTTGCTCCATAGTAGAACTAAGCACGGTAAGCTTGGAAACTTTCTGGGGTAAACGAACAGCACATCATTCTGTCGGGCTATTCGCAAGGATTTACACGAGTTTCTTCCAAAGCTGCGCGCTAATTATTCAGACTAATCTTAATAACCCGTGTGAAATAACCAGCTAGTGTGATTGAGAGGGAAGATAAGCCAGTTTGCTCTTTCTTGGGACTACTACTATTCAAAGCTTGGTTCGTGAAAGAGGTCATCGTGTAGTTTTATTAAAAGGTTTATTTAATCTCCTGTTCTGCTATCACCCTCGAGGGCGGGGTCGCTAGAAAGATCCTCCTGCCGAGGGACCACGCCCTGCTAACTGCCACTACAGGGCGGTTATCAAACGAGTGATCGACAGTATTGTTTTACACATTTTCGAAAAGTAGTTTAGATCAGTGGGAGGCCGCGAGTGTGATGGAACCCTGGTAGAAACATCGGCCATTGCTCGACAATAGGAGGAAATGTACAAACATCAGCGTGGAGATATACTCGTCTAGTATTTGAACTCTGAACCCCTATCTGTGGAAATAGAGAAAAGATAGTACAGATTCAAACCAGGTTTCACGACATTTTAATTTACACTAACAAGGCTGCTAATGACAGAATAGGTTGGAGAAAAATTAAATGGCATACTTCCGAAAAATGATAACTAATAATATCAAAAATGTTTATTTCCCTGACTTTTACATTTCTCACATGGGTGAAAAACTATGAAAGGTGTAAATGAATACATGTTACAAACTTCTAGGGTATGAATGGGGTCCAGAGCAGACCAACTTTTGATGAGGGATTCGTGTCCGGGGACGCATCGTTTGAGAGTTGTTGCAGACTAAAACTGTTAGTATGTTCTGTAATGGGAATGATTTACATAATACTTTATTGTCTTACATTACATTAAAAAAAAGTTTAGCAAAACCAAAACAGATGGCTACAATAATCGCTCAAAATAACGCCCACCAACTGAAATGCAAGAAATGTTCTGGTACACGTTTTCATTTCTTGCCCTGCGGAGAGTATGAGTGCTAGCAGATCTTCCTCAGTTTAGACAGGAGTTTCATGTGGCCCCACGATGAAGTCTAACTGAGTTGAGGGTCCGGGGAGGCCATTCTACTGACCCCCCCACCCCCAATACATGACTGATGTAGTCTTGAACGGCGAGTGAAAAGTGTGGTGGCGCGCCGTCTTGTTGCGGTCATATCTGTTGACGAATTCGTAACGGTACGTCTTCCAACATTTCTGACAATACGTCTTCTTAGAATATCAAATAAACGGGGCCGGTGAGACAGGGTGGAAGAAGGTCGATAGTACCAGCTCACAAGTTGATGCTGAACTGCAACTTGCAACATTGCACGAACCAGCGAGTGTTTATAAGGAACCTGCCAGACACTCATATGATTAACACCCATGTCACGTACAAAGGTTCGGCTGCTAATGGATGGGTCATGTTCAACCCCTCAGTACGGTGGTTCCTCCGAGACCCGCAGCTCGTCCTGTTCTTCACAATCGTTGACAAACACTGTATTAGACGTAGTCGGATGATTTGGAGAACGATCTGCAAAAAGCCGGAGAGCAGCCCTCCTTCCATTTCAACGAGCCTCGCCGTAGAGCAACAGCATGTTACCGTACCGTCCACGATCTACTACTGCGACTGAACGTCAAGAGAAATTAGGGTGTTATAACAAAACATTCAACATCGGTCGAGTCACCTCACGGGATCATGACGTGGCAAATGCAACGCGTTATCATTTGATATTGTTTAAACAGTTCCAGTCTATAACGCGCAAACGGCGCGTTCTTGGACACGAGTCGCTCATTAAAAGTGGGTCTACTTTGGACCCCTACATACCCTAGAAGTTTGTGACACCCTGTATATCTACTCTCAGTAAACTCGAGGAGTAGCATCAACGTACCACCAAGAGACATCTCTTAGCAAGAGCCACTTGGGCCATTATTTTTTGGATCGAGTGACCCCTTGTAATAAATTTTATGGGATTCTCTGAAATGTTATGGTTGGTTTCCTGACATTTTTTTATTTGTCATACATACAGTCGGTAGTCAGGATTGAAACTCAAACGGTACTTTTAGAGCCTTTTCATTGTAAAGATATCATTTCCCCCGAATATTAGGCGCAAAGCAATTAACAGTTTTTTCACAGCTGAATTCTTAGTATAGAATTACTAAAGATAAATATGTCGATGCTCTTCAACATAAAACCCATTAGAGATAAAGTTAATAGTTTATTTAAACTTCACATAAAGCCTTCGAGCCCCACTTCACCACCAAAATCTAAACAAAAATTAAAAATTATTATAAAAAGATAAAACGTTATGAAATGATCTTGAATTAAAATTTACGAGAAGTTTCCCCAACATATTTAAAGAGATGTTTCACAATTAAAATAACAAGAACATAACAATTCTTAACATAATAGTCATTTGTAAGCCTTGTGTTCACTTGTGTTATTGTGTTAGGACAGTTATGTTAACATACGTTCAAAAGTATTGTAGGGATTTCACAATCTTTAATAAAATAATGTACGATTATAATTCAAAAGTCTGTGTTGAATGTTGCTATGTAGTGGTTTAGGTTTACTGTGGCTCAATGCCCGCCTCAATCAAACAGGAAATAATTCTGATATAAACATCAGCTCGGGGAAAAAAAACTCTTTTGTCATTTGATAAATATTATTTCTTGTGTATTGTAAATATGGTTAATGGAACGAACAGAGAGAGTACAATACAAGGTGCAACAGTGACCACAAACATCCGTCGGATTATTTTCTTTAAGTCCCACTTTTCTTTTTACCAACACTACATATACACTTCAAGATGTTTAAAAGATATGACAAAACACCCGGTGTGCTAATTAGATTAATTAGCGCTAATTATCAACGTAACTAGCCCACTGCACGGTGTGTTCAAGGAGCTGGTGCTAGATTATAAATGACAATAGCAGTACCCAACTATCCCATGTTCACTCACTGTACACTCACCAGGACTCGAACCCCGACAACCTCTTGGGACTACCCTTAATGTCAAGTGTCTCTAGCTACTGGTATTACAGCGAGACCTCCTATCAGGGCATAGTACGAGTATTCGGACTCGACTAAGCTCGATACCTGGCTCGCCTGTCAAATCAACTCCTTGATTGTAATTTACAATCCATTTATATTTAGCACCGCGTCTTACTACCCGTTCGGGTTATACGCTTAAGTACTAATTACGCTAATGGATTAGGAAATGGGAGGGTTGAATTTAGAGGAAGTGAGCCCGCATTTGCGTGGAGGGAGAGTGGAAAACCATTTAGGAAAAACCACCCCTAGTTCACCCGACCGAGATTCGAACCTCGATCTCCCCATCCTCGGCGGTCGAGCTCAACACGACTAGCGCGTTAGCCAACTACGCTACCGAGGCGGGTTTTACAATCCAACACCAGCTCTGTGGACACACAGTGTAGTGGATTAGTCGCGTTGATAATTAGCTACATTTTTTAGTGTAGTTAAATGCGGATAGCCCATGTGTGTACAAACTACTCACGGATGTGTGGGAGGAGCATTAAATACACATGTCCAAGGTGAACCGCGGAACATTCCTAAACAGTGTCTGCTTCTAGATTTGTAAGAATAATCGTCTCTGTGGGATCTTCACAGGAGGAACCGTGAAATTAGCCCCCTTCGATGGTTGAATCGTCTGAACTCTTAAGGCATCATGTCATGTTGTAGAGAGGAGACTGCCAATGTATCCTGGTCGTGTAGTAGAGAGGAGACAGCCAATGTATCCTGGTCGTGTAGTAGAGAAGAGACTACCAATATATCCTGGTCATGTAGTAGAGAAGAGACTACCAATGTATCCTGGCCATGTAGTAGAGAAGAGACTACCAATGTATCCTGGTCATGTAGTAGAGAAGAGACTACCAATGTATCCTGGTCATGTAGTAGAGAAGAGACTACCAATGTATCCTGGTCGTGTAGTAGAGAAGAGACTACCAATGTATCCTGGTCGTGTAGTAGAGAAGAGACTGCCAATGTATCCTGGTCGTGTAGTAGAGAAGAGACTACCAATGTATCCTGGTCATGTAGTAGAGAAGAGACTGCCAATGTATCCTGGTCGTGTAGTAGAGAAGAGACTACCAATATATCCTGGTCGTGTAGTAGAGGAGACAAAGAGATGATTGCTGCACACCCAACTACTGTTTAAGTAAAAAAAAATTATCTGCATCATGAAATATTGTGTTTCTTAAAGAACTTAAGCTTAGTAAAGCACAATTTTGCTAAAAACAAAATATTGCTTTCCTGGTAGCATTTACAAAAGAATGGCTGTAAGATGTCGATGTAGATGTAGTGGAGTGAGGAGGGAGCGCCCAGCAGTCCCGTTACAACACGGAAGAGGACTAGGATAACTGTACCCTAGCCTCGGACTGTCCGCTTTAGTTACAGATCCTGGGCTGAATAAAGGCTACATGTCTAATAGCATCAGTCGACCACTAAACCACTAAATCTTGACCCTCTTCGGTATTCGATCATGGGAGTTCGTTTCACTTAGAAAGGTAATACAGCTCGAAAACCATTTCATCTCATTTTAAAACGAAAAACCTAATTATATACAAGCTGATCCCAATGTGGTTGTCTCGCCACTAGTGTGTGCAGTCACTCTCGTGCTCATCACTGTAATATCAAGCCTAGTGCTGAAGCTGACACGTTTCTGTCGATATCGGCTGTCAGCACACACAATATAAACATAATAATATGACGGAGCGCACGAACTGCTCGGAAAATAACGTTAACACTTGCGTCCCCAATTTGTTAAACTCGTGTTATTTGAAATGTAAATGTTTTAAAACAAGCAACACTGGACATAAAGTATTTCTCACCCATTCTCCGACATATTCCGGCTCTACCTGTTCACTATTCACTTTATATATTTCACAGACCTAATTTACTGTCACTGTCCAATAACACGAATAAGGTAGGTTCAGTTTTCATAGAAACACTTTGTTCATAAGACAAGTCAAAATATCTGCAGCTGTCACTTATGTCTGTATTTTCTCAATGATCTTTAAAATGGCTGGCAATGTGATAATAAATAAAGTACCTCGGTATTGAACGGATGTTTACTGCACCCAACCCTCGAATACAAAACATTGAGTATAGTCGGATCAGCGAATATTAGAACACTTAGTTATTATTATTAGCACCACGTCTTACTAGCCGCTCGGGTTATACGCACTTACGCTAGTGTGTGATGAAATGGAGAACCTACAGTTCAACGTGGGATCCAAACCACATTCCCCACATTCACAACAGCACACGTAAGAACAGTCATGTATTTATATGGCGTTGTTACTTTTGATAGATGTTAAGATACTTCTCGTTGAGCGAGTCGTTCCGCTCACTAGTCTGTCAATGTTGACGGGTAGTGGCTGTGCCGGACATCACATAACCCCCGAAACCAGTGTGACGTCACTATAGAGATGTACTGTTAGGCGAGGGAGAATATAATAAAGTTCAAGGTCGAGATTGTTTAGAATTCACCGCTGGTCGTGTCGATGACGTCACAAGCCTGGAAGGTGAGGAATGCGATGCAAGGTGTGTTGTTGCGAGTGATGAATGATCAGCTGGGCATCCTCGCCTCAAGGTGGTTCGGATCTTCATCGCGCACTTTTCTAGACACGGCACACGACTTACAAGCTAGCTCAAGATGAACGCGGGATTATCGTCCCTCCTCTGAAGTTCACTTGAGAATGTCAATGTTCCACGGAACATTTCTCCGGAGGAAGGGACTACAAGAAACAGTAACACGACACATGCGATATGTGGAGGACGCGGTATATATAACGAGGAAATGAATCGCATCACACAAGTTTCATTATTTGCAATGTAAATTACAATGAGCTATTTTGAATATAACGAGGACATTCCATGCACCTTCTATAAGGCGGGCGTCTGTCCCATGGATATTTCTTACAGATCATCAAGGATAGAAATAATGTATGGGCCAGACACCAAGTGTTGGAGCGTGAGTGCAATCACGCATTGTATCATGTGTCTCACGAGGAAACGTTCAAACTTGGAATGGATGAACTTGGTCCTTGGTGGGGCTCGATCCCGCGACCGCGGCTCCCCCTCACAATCTTATTTGCGTCTTGTTCCGTCCAGATTCTGATCGTTGTTTCTAGCCTCGCCGCGCTGCCCACGGATGTGGAAAAACGACCCGATTAAAAGCAAGATGGCGTCTCTTAATTAAGAACGGCGGTAATGGGGCGACGCCCGGAAATCTATTAGCGTGACAGCGTGAAGTCGCAAGACTGGAATATTCTGGAAATGTGGAGTTATTTGCGCCTAGGACCGCAACTTGGACAATCTCGCACTACATTTCAACATTTAACTTCGTCTCAACCGGGGCTCGAACTAGTCTTTATCAGAGGTTAATCAAAGCCTGGAGTGGCTCCTAAAGTAACTGGTTCGAATCCCAACTAGAGGCGTAAAGTGGGTTCAGACAGGCTCAGGGTCGTCAAGGCCGGTGACAGCTAAAGATGAACATTTTCCGGGAAATTTTGAATCGGAAAATTATCTGCAGTGGCGGCTTGCGGTGGAGGGGTTAAGTGGTAGAGGTGGAACCTAGAGCCTATTAGGAACCTAGAGCCTATTGTACTTTACAATATTGTGTGTTCAGAGACGAGTGGGTTATAAGAAAGGGGTAAAGGGGGGAAGTCAAATGTCGGGCCAACCTTAAAATTATTTTAGTTAAATTAATTATTGTGATTTATGAACATGACGGGTCTACAAAGGCTCGTATTCTTTGGTTTCTTTACTACTTTTTTTTAGCACCGCCTCTTACTACCCGTTCGGGTTATACGCCTATGTACTAGTTAAGCTCATGTGTTAAGGATGAGGAAGGTTACACTTAGAGGAATCGCACCCGTGAGAGTGGAAAACTATTGAGGAAAAACCGCCCTCAGTGCACCCAACCGAGATCGAACACCGATCTCCCAGTCATCGGCAGTCTAGTCTATTGCGAGAGCAACGCGTTAGACCGTGCGGCCACCGAAGCTCGTTTGATGATGTTAACTGGTGTTATAAAACGCCCTTTGGATAAATTATTTGAGATATCTATATCTCGATTACATCAGTTGAAATTATTTTACAGAAACAATAAGTGAAAATTTCCCGTCTCACATCTCTAGTGTCAACGAGCTGGAAGAGACAGGTACGCTAACCGCTCACCCAGACGTGCACGTGTATGACGAGACGCTGGCGCTATCGATCCATCGAGAATGTAGATTCCGCTCACGCGACCCCGCGTAAACAA
>CABFWB010001412.1:142690-162509 GCA_902151455.1 Timema bartmani
CCCCGGACAACGCATGAACCAACTTATCGGGCGGGAATTCCTTTTAATGAAACCATCTGGAACAGCAGTAACCAGCAGACTAGTTTACACTGAGACAGGGTCAGGGACTTACCCAGGGGTATGTGTTTATTAAAACAAAACATGATAAAATTCCGCGATCTTTCAAACTCCTGCACTTCACGTTGTCACATCAAATTACTCTCAAAACTAAAGTGTTGACTGTGAAACTGTGACTGCGGAGCGTGACAAGGTGTAGACAAGTCTCATTAGCCTACTGTGAGTAGGGATGTGAAATTATATTATAGGCCTTATCTCACATATACAACATTTACTAGACATACTTTCACATATTCACACATCAAATCATGAGATCTGCAGTTATCACCTTTGATAAAATAACAATAATATTTTAAAATGTTATCAAGATTGGTCACAACAAAATATCTTTGTACATTCTGATTTTGGTAGGAAGTCCCTTCTGGAAGGCGTTTGTTCCTACCAAAATAATACTATGAAATAAGCCCTAACAAAACGGACTTACCGTCTGAAGGATCCTTCCTGTTATTATTATTATTATTATCATCATCACCGCGTCTTACTACCCATTCGGGTTATACGCACTTACGTTAATGTGTAATGGTAGGGTGATTGTGAGATGAAATGGAGGACCTACAGTTTAACGTGGGATCCGAACCACGGTAGAGGCCTGGCACTCCACACATTCACAAGTTGTGATTAATACACGTCTTGTCAGAGGTGAAGGAAGGGTTTGGCAATCAGATAAATCTGTGCCAGGACCGAGAATTGAGCCTCGAACCCCCAGCACAGAAGTCCGACACCTTACCCCTAGACCACCAGGTCACCGAACTTCCTGTAAAATATGAGCATAGCGTCAAGAAACAAAGATCTACGTGGGGGAGAGGGAGGGAGATCAAGTAATATTGAAGGCTGATAAAATCAGTGCATTTACCATAAACACACTGGCCTGGTCGTTGCTCGAATGTGTGTTCTGAGGCGAGAGCACAAAAGCACACTAACGATCCAATCAGCTGCTTCACACAATATTCAAGGTTTACGACGAGGGAAAGCAGGAAGGAGGGGAGGGGAGGGTTTGTCACCTTCCCAGACCAATCGATACGTTTGAACCGAGTGACAAGTCAAGTCTCGAGAGAAGATAAACTTTTTTTTTTAATGTTTGTAGTCCTCCATTCAACTGCATTTACAGCTGTGAAGCCAATAATAGCTCTTGTTTGGGGGTGGGGCCAAATTGAGAGCCACTAACTTCCCTCGCAATCTCCGGCGAACAATTTCCGATAAAACTCACGTTAAGAAAAAGATTGGAACGAAACAAACCGCACACGTCGTTGGGTGCAGGTCGAACTTACTCTATACTTCAATCAACAAATTTTCAGCCAAAACTGCGATTTAAAAAAAAAAAAATTATTTAATACAGATATTGTATTTTAAAATAAAAGATCGTCCATCATGACCCATCAAGTAGAGCTAAAAATGGAGTATTGCTATCACGATAATCGCCACCCTATTCAACAACAATAGAAAAAGGAAGATTTTTCCTTTCTGATCCCTTTGAACCGCCCCCAAACGGTCAATCCAAGTGATATGTAACAGTCGGCTGGTAGAGAGGATGCAGTCTTGCGCGATTTGAGCAGGGCCATTCTTTAATAATAAAATTATAAAAAATTAAATATGTGAGCCAAAAAATGTTTTACGTAAGAATAGCGCAATTTGTGCTCGGGTATGCTAGTGTATATTATTTCGTTTCATATAATTATAGTTTTGAGTAAATATTTCCATTATGGGAAGAAAGTGAATAAAGGAACAAGGTTTTTGATTTAAAAGATGAAATAAATGTTTATGAAAAGAAATAAATGGTACATAATTCCGCAAGGACTCTTTCGCTCCACTGTTACTCGGATGATACTTCTTGTATTTCTTCCGTAGGCAATGAGCTTTGTTGTGAGTGGAACACAAGTAGTTTTATTGCCATTAAACTTCAAGGCGTCTATGACATCCAAAGCTCTTTATTTCATAGCAGATGTCTGCTCTGTAATCACATGTTCTGGACAGACGTTGAAAAGCATCTCTCAACATCGACATTATTATATGGTAATGCATTTTGTTGCTTCCTTGTATTATTTGTCATTCTTTCTTTTATTAAATTAAAAAAATAATCAAGGTCACCGTAATCCCAAGAAACAGTTCAACATCGTATCCGGAATGAAAGGTTGAAACTTGGCAGTATTTAAAGACACCGGGCCTGAATTTCTGCTACTGTCTTTTATCAACGATAAGAGTAAGTTTCGTGATCGAAACAAAATATTTTTTATGGGAATTTTAATATTTCTATCTTGAGAGGAAAAACTAAAACCATTTATTTCCTAGCTATACTAGGTTTTTCAGCTACCCGTGGGTGTCACGGGCATAATGACTTTACACACTGTACCTCCTACCCCCCTGAGAAAACTAACGTCACAAGTTCTTCCAGAATATTGAGTGACATTTCAAGGTGATAGGCCAATTAGACCACGACCGGGCCCGGTATATTAACCTTTCCAAGCGATATGTCAAATGGGAGAATGTCAAGACAGCTTTCAAAGGTCGCGCTACTCTCCAGTGGCGGTGTTGGTTACCAAGAATAACAAGACTGTCAGTACAGCCAATATACGATCTTATTTATCAAGTTCCATTCAACTCGTCAATACATCAAATTGAAACAGGTCATAGTTATTATTATTATTATTATTGCCGAGTCTTACTACCCGTTCGGGTTATACGCACTTACGCTAATGTGTAATGGTAGGGTGATTGTGAGATGAAATGGAGGACCTACACTTTAACGTGGGATCCGAACCACGGTGGAGGCCTGGCATTCCACACATTCACAAGTTGTGATTAATACACGTCTTGTCAGAGGTGAAGGAAGGGTTTGTCAATCAGATAAATCTGTGCCGGTACCGAGGATTGAACCCTGGACCCTCAGCACAGAAGTCTGACACCTTACCCCTAGACCACCAGGACTACTCAGGTCATGGTTGCTCCATTACTTTAATTTCTCATATCACAAAGTATAAAGAGAAAGTGTTGTGATATCGAAAAACTTGAATCAAGCTTTTACCCTTATTGGTGGCGGCAAGGTCTAGGGTGTCACTCATGCAAGAAATCGGATTGCCAGTGACGAGGTCGGGGGTCGAATTCCGGTCGAATGTCCTGAGGCTAATTTTTTCCCTAAACGATTTATCACTCTTCCCACACACAAACGAATGCAAGTGAATTTCATTTAAATAATTCAACCTTTATTCCTACCACAATGGTGTAAATATGAGGAAAGCCCGGACGGGTAGTAAGACACTCAAGGTACGCACGTGTTTCTGTTTCCATCACCAGCCATCGCGGGAAAGCACCTTTGTAAACTTTATGGTAGAACTTTCCTGGGATAAACGTAAAACTAGGTCAAGCCGGAAAGTGACCATGTCCGGAAGGTTCTTGAAGGTGAAAACAGGAATATTAATCAATGGTTAATAAGGTTGTATCTCTTACCAAGAAGGTTATTGCCGACAAAATGGAGGCACAACACAATAATGCATCGACAGCAGAGATTTCCTCATTAAAACACAGAGTTCATCATCCTACTCGTTTATAGCGTCATACATCGCTCAATGTTTCTCTTGCAAGATGAAACCATTTTAATCAAGCAACTTTTTAATTGAGATATTCCTACAAACACTTTCTAAAACTGATGTCGAAGTGGAGTTTGAAACAAGTGAAGCCAAACAGAAAATAAACTTTCTGTTGTCACATGACACCATTAGTTAGTTTTTTAACTATCCATCAAGTGCATCTAGGTAAAGAAAAGGTTTAGGGAGCACAATTTATTACTCTCTACCGACATGTCCATGTTTACGTTATAAATGTCATTAAGCCGTGTTAAAATACTCTATAAGATAGTGGTTAAATGTTGAAATACGTGCCATTTAGTGAGATGTTACTGTGTGGGGGCCAAGTCTGAGTGAGGGAGAGTTGACTCTCGAATATAAGTCTGCTCCTAGCTACTCCAGCTTGGTTGGGCGAAATCAAAACATAATTTCACACTTATTTTGAGCTTCGCCAGAAATTGGTCCAAGATTACCGTGACATATAATTGACATCCCTTATCACTCCAATGCTCGGTCTTAATCAGCATTCTGCCCATTATTTCTACTGGTGTACGTCACCGGCTGTTGCCAGGGTCTCCTGTCAAATTAACAATTGACAGATGAGGACAATCTGTCAAATAAAATGAGGCTAGATAGTGTCCATAAGGCAGTAAATGTCATTGCCAGAAAACTGTGAGAAATGAACTTATCTAAAATAATGACATTCTCACAGCAAGATACTGTTTCATTCAACAAGATAGCTATTAGCTCTCAACAGCTAGCTCTGTGTACAGTTCGTTACAATCACAAGCTGAGAGTATCTCAGCAGTTGATTGTATCAACCCAGTCGAGGACCAAGCAGTTGATTGTAGCAACCCAGTCAGGACCAAGCAGTTGAATGTATCAACCCAGTCGAGGACAAAGCAGTTGATTGTAGCAACCCAGTCGAGGACCAAGCAGTTGATTGTAGCAACCCAGTCGGGACCAAGCAGTTGAATGTATCAACCCAGTCGAGGACAAAGCAGTTGATTGTATCTACGCAGTCGATGACCAATCAGTTGATTGTATCTACGCAGTCGATTGTAGCAACCCAGTCGGGACCAAGCAGTTGAATGTATCAACCCAGTCGAGGACCAAGCAGTTGATTGTAGCAACCCAGTCGAGGACCAAGCAGTTGATTGTAGCAACCCAGTACGATGACCAAGCAATTGAATGTATCAACCCAGTCGAGGACCAAGCAGTTGATTGTATCAACCCAGTCGGGACCAAGCAGTTGATTGTATCAACCCAGTCTCCCCTCGGATCATAAGCATACATTAACTAAGATAATGGGGTAAGGATTTGGAAGTCGTTGAGGAAATCTACCCGCATTCGCACAGAAGAGGAAAAACAAAACTAGTATGACCCAGGCAGGGTCGGAACCCCTACCTTCCCGTCAACGGCAAACTAGGTCAAACTAGGTCAAACTAGGTCAAATGAGCTCGACATTTAGACGGCGAGGGTGCGATTTTAATTAAATGCATAAATACCTAAAGAGCTAAATGATGTTTATGACGTCATCTGACACAAGTCTGAAAGGTCATCTCCGACATCGACAACATCCTCAGTAGTTTCATGGGATGATAAAAACATTGGTCGTATTGATATATCAAATCAAGTCACTTTTCAAATTATTAAAGAATGTTATCAATGGCTATAAAATAATAATATTACTATCAATGTGCTTGCTTTTAGCTGCACGAGTCTCTGAGCACTCCACTAAATATGGCGGGGAAATTCAAGGTTCACACGTACTAGAATGATCTAAATAGATCTAAAAATACCTCTGAAAACAAGGGAAGGAGAAGAAATGGTATAACCTCGAAGCAACAGAGAAGAAGGTACCGACACTTCAGCTTCGTAAATATTGTCTCAGTTCGTGACCCGGTCGGATCAATCTAAACCCCTGGTTAGAGCAAAGAAACCATCATTAGTTTGACAGATGAATTACGTCTGCCAGAAAAGTCCAAAGTTACCGCGGATGGATTATGCCAACCTTACGTCATCAGCCGTTCAACCCGACTCGCGTGGGAACCATAAAGGTTGAAATCATACACATGTTGGACGAATCTCATCTCTAGTGACTGTTCCAGCTGAAGATGCGTTAGGTGTTGTCAGCCGGGTGAGATGCAGGGACCTAAGAGCGTTCTTAAAAGTAAGTAAGGTAGTTGATAGCGTGAGCTAGACCTGACCCAGATGTTTTAGAACTCGTGATACCTCGCGGTACAAGTGACTTTCCGCGATCACTAATCCGTGTCATGAGAACTCGGTGGTTAGAGGAAGTTGCTCTTTGAGAAGATCACAGGGTACCTACCAGGAACCACTATTTCGGCTCGACCAGTTTCACAAAAACCAATTACATCCGTATGGTTTGTATTTAACCTCGCAAAGTAAAAGTAGGTACCTACCTATTCGCCCAAGCAGGGGTGCGCAACCTTTTGCCATTGAAAGGCCGCACACTTCATGTGCAACACATTTTGACAAAATATGATGCGGTAACCCTAGATAGATAAGAGCGGTTAATTTTTTTTAGACATTATCCTTTAAAATTAACTATATTTTGTTTTAATTAAGTAAAATACACACCGTTTAAGAATGTATCCGATGTAAACAAGTGATAAGCAAGATAATTGGTAGTGGCAGACAGGAATAAGAATGTTTGTCCACAGACCTCAGTTCCCCGGTGTTCCTTTTAACAGTGATAAAGTAACGGCCAAGGAGATTGGGTATTGCTCTTGTTCTTATGAAGGAACCTTCATAAAATGACAAACTCATGTAGCCTGGTTTACTCATGTCAGAGAGTTCGGGGTTCGAATCCAGGTAGTTGTACCGAGGGTTGTTTACCACTCTCCTTCACACAAACGTGAGCACACAGAGAATGTCAAACCGGTGTAACGTCCTTACATTTACTGTTAAGAGAGAATGAAATGTTCCTGATACACAGACAAACAAGATGATTTCATCTCTCAGTTCTAGAGTCTAGTCTAGTAGGGATGTCGCGTTGTTTATCAAGGCGCTACTTGTTATATACATCAACAAGTGAATCCAGTCCACATATGGTGCAAATATCAAGGCTGCACACATGTTGGCGGCAGCTACTGAGAAGGAAGCCATCTTCTAGGAGAAAAGCGACGTCATGTAAAATTATACAACCACACCCCAGACCCATAGTTTAGCACTTAAGTGAAGTATGAATGTAATAGTGAACGGATTACAACAAAATTGAAGTACGAGTTCATGATTTTAGGGACTAGTTTACACAAACTCTTGTAAAGAGTTCTGTAAAAAAACCAGACACTTTCACGGTCTTCTCGTGGCAGAAGAAGTCAAGGAAAGGGTGTTAACGTCGGTTCATCCACCTCTCGCGGTAATTGGTTCTGGCAGGTTGGTTGCACCGTGACGGGGAAGGTTCGGTGCACTCACACCACTCATCTACTTCTCAACCCTGGTCAATAAACTCTCGTCTCGGTCCCGTTGACGGCGGAGTTACTAAATGGTTTCCAAATCTACCTTCGTTCAGTTAAGAATGGCAACTTGGACCACCTTTTAGAAAATACAAAAAGTGACATCATTTTTAGATGTTATTATTGTAATGTTACCAAACGTGACAGCTGCAGATGTCCTTTACCTGCGCGAATAACCGGCTAACAAACAAGACAAGGGGGAAAGTTAGAATCACTGGTGACCGTCGCAACGTATCATCGAGAACATGGGTGACATGGGTGACAGCCTCCCAGTCTACGACAAGACGAGACCAACGCTTAGTCCGCGTGGCCAACGATGCGGCGTAAATGGTGTTTACTATTGTGAACAAGCTCAGAAAGTAACGCCAGAGCAGGTAGTGAAGAATATCTGTATAGAGTTGTACAGGTATACCTATAAAAAAAGCCCGGTCAACTGATGAACAATGTTTGTGAGGTCCCGGACGCTGTGATTCTGTTATTTGTAATCCCATACATGGTTACTATTCCCCCTCGGCTTACAACACACACGGTCTGTTCTGTGATCGATCTCACGTGCTGTGTACATGTATTTGATCAAACTCAACCTTTCCGCGACTGATTTACCTCGTGAACGCTCCACCAATCATGCAAGCATTATGTATATTCTTCTCCCCTCCCTTGCGCACTTTCTTTTATCCGCTCCTCCCACCTCTTTCTTGGCCTCCCTGGCGGTGTTTTTCCTACATACTTCATAATTTTCTTTGGCTTCGTCTCTTTTTCCATCATTACATGTCCATACCATCTCAGTCTTGCTTCCTCTACTATCTCATGTACTCCAACATCCTCATTACATGTCCAAACCATCTCAGTCTTGTTTCCTCTACTATCTCATGTACTCCAACATCCTCATTACATGTCCATACCATCTCAGTCTTACTTCCTCTACTATCTCATGTACTCCAACATTCTCATTACATGTCCAAACCATCTCAGTCTTGCTTCCTCTACTATCTCATGTACTCCCTGTAACCCAACTCTTTACCAGATAACTTCATTCATAATCTTGTTTCTCCTCGTGACAGCTAACATGTTCCTCACAAATTGCATTCCAATGGCTAACTATGATTAAACTCATGGTTACCAAATACAGCTTAGTTTACATTTTCATAGTGAAAATAAATGATTCTGAACTCCGCACGGACTTTCTCACTTCAATGTTTGAAATTGATGATATTTACTCAAAACTCGTAATATATGCGAAACAATATAATATACACTAGCAAACCTGAGCAAAAATTGTATTATACTTAAGTAAAACTTTTTTGACTCCCGGTTTTAAATTTTACCATTTTATTTTCAAAGAATCAGTCTTCACGTGTATATTTGGACCAAAAAAAAAAAAGGAGGGAAAAATTGACTGTTGAGTCTAAATTCTAAAATGATAGAGATAGATCATTGGTGTACAAACATTTCCCCTAAGAGGTTACTGGTAAAGGAAAGAGAACATCAACTTTTCTAGATTTACTTATTTACTTACTCTATGGCATCAGATAATAATTACGTTAAAACTTTGATTGTATCTCTGTACAACTAAGGCTCACAAAATTGTATAAATATATTTGCCAATATCTCAGAAACTATTGGTTTTATAAAGATATTTCAAATAAAAGTTTTTTTTAATTTTTAGTAGTACTACAATTTTGCAATGATTAGTTATCTAGTATCTCAAATATTTGCGAAGATACGGAAATTTCCGCTTCTGTAAAGTACTCAAAGTCATTTTCATGGGAAAATGAAAATAACAATTTTTTTAATAATCTTAATCAACGCCTAGATAAGAATTTTAATCAAAATCGTTCAAGCCGATTTTGAAAAAAACTAACTATTTTTTTTCTAATTTCGCCCTTTGTTTAACCCTAAATTAAGTGTAGTTTAATAAACACTCAGACAGACGGAATTGCAAACATTATTTTTACAGTTCAAGGGGTCAGTTTACCTTCTAATGTCCGAAAAGTTAAAAAAAAATAATGTATATTTGCTTGAAAATTATTGATTTCATAAAAATGTGTTTCAAATAAAAGATTTTTACTATAAATATATCTACATATTTGTAAAGATGAGTGATTTCATATCTCAAAGAACTACAGAGATATGATAAAAAATTAATCAAAATCGTTTTAGCAGATTTTGATAAAATCGATTTTTTTTCTCTTTTCGCCCTTAATGAAACTACCCTTAATTTTAGGGTTAGATATCCAATTCCAAAAAAATCCTCGGGGTAACCCTATGAAAAGCCTAGATACAAAGTTCGAGCCTGATCGGTAAAATAGTTTAGGATCTACTCCGATGCAAAGACAGACAAACATCCAAAAACAACTTTTTCGGATTGGGGGTGGGGGTCATGAAACGTCGACATTGATCAAAATCTCGAGTTCGATATTTTTGACGATCACTATACTTTATCTAATTGTAAGGAAGCAAGAAAGTAAAAATGTATACTAAAACTGTGCATCTTTTAATATTTCTTCAAAGGTTACATAGCTCCAGACATGTAATGAAATTATCTCCCAGACTTTTCCTTTACTTGTCTGATGGCCACTTGAGGAATGCCCACTCCTTAATATTTATTAGTTTAGAAAATCAATAAAATGACCATCCACCCTCTTAATGCTGATACTTATCATCATAGTAATACAAGACGCGGAAACAATTTGTCATGGACTCTTGAAAATTATGCTCCGCGCTAGGGTTATACGCATTTAATTACGCGATAGGATTGAGGAGGTGGAATTTAAATAAAATGTACACGCATTTGCTTGAAGAGTGCGAACCATAAAATAATTAATACTCTCGGTACATTAGAACTTCCCATTCATTACCAATAAATCAGACCAGATAAGCTTGACCTTTAGTCCACGCGTTCCATGCTAGGACAAGCAGACTCACCTTGGAGCCATCTGGTGAGTACCGACAGGTTGTGGGGACAATACCGGCTCTGAATCTTTCAAAGAGCGTGAGAACTTGATATTGATGTTTCACTTTCTTTTCATTATTTTAAATACACCATGAAGCTCCAACATTTTGAAATACCATTATTTTTCATTTGAGCTGTAATTCTGGATGGAACGGAAGTAGAGACTCACAGGTTGAAAGTTACACGGTGTAAGAACTATGACTCAGTTCAGTCCAAGACGTAACAGTTATATCAAAGAGAAGGAACAAGTTGTTTGATGATGTCCGACATGATGACACACATACTTCAATACGTTCTTACAGCGGACAAGGAGTGAAGTACTTCAATACGTTCTTACAGCGGACAAGGAGGGAAGTACTTCAATACGTTCTTACAGCGGACAAGGAGGGAAGTACTTCAATACGTTCTTACAGCGGACAAGGAGTGAAGTACTTCAATACGTTCTTACAGCGGACAAGGAGTGAAGTACTTCAATACGTCCTTACAGCGGACAAGGAGGGAAGTACTTCAATACGTTCTTACAGCGGACAAGGAATGAAGTTACGTCAGAATAACAGTGCCATGTGGTGGTTGGGAGAAAGCTAGGTATGCACAGTTTTACATCAGTACTGTAAATAGTATCTCACACATGATAGAATGTTATTTAGTACGAGTCAGGTTGGACATCTTTAGATAACAAGTCCGGCCAAAACTAACTGTAATCGATATTAGGGGGGTTTCCGACATTTACAAGAACATCACATCGAGTGTGCACGCAGACAATGCCATCAGTATCGTATAGTCTGCTCATGGCGAGGGGTCAGGGTTTGAACAGCGTGTGGGTACATTACAGAAGCATGTCGGGAGTAAGGTCCTGGTGAAAAGGAACTTTTAGAAAATACAAAGATTGCGGGCCCGTTACTATTATTAATACTATTGTTATATGTTTTGATAATATTAAGAGTGACAGCTGCATTTAACGTGGTTTAATTAACTTTAGGAATAAGTTGAATCTAGCTCCTACGCTGGCCAATTGAAATAAGGAATCAGTCCACACACCAAAATCAAGTTTTAAGGCCGCTAAATGTGGGGTACCTCTTACAGCTCAGTGGAGGAGGAAGGGGTTTAACAGTCCACACTGGCTGCTGGTCCATTAGTACCAAAATATCTCGTCAACAACAAGAGGAGGGTGTACTGGTTCGACCCAAGTTTGAAACACAAGGTCACAAGCCGTAATAGGTTTACTTTCACGTGTTCATATGTTGAGTCATGTGATGTCCCGAGATATACATTTTATTAATTCATATAAAAGGTCCTTCTAATGAAAATTTAACTGTACAACTGAATCTGACACACGGAAAGGGGGGTAGTATTATCTTAGCAATTAATTAATATTCGTTGAAACCCAAATAAAAGTATATTTTTTATCATATACAATGTCTATAAATTATTTTTATTTATTTGAGGTATTTAACGTGCAATTTCTGAACCGACTGATTATATCAGCACACGAGAATTTCTATGAGCGAGACTGAAAGGGCTTACCAACTATGCCGGAACGGGTATTTTTACATATCTCCCAGGATTATCTTACATGACACAATCAACATGGGACTAACGGCTTTACTTCGTTCCGACGGATTTTTATCGTTCAAGAAATATCCATCGACCCCGGTTGGGTTTGAACCCAGGCCGAGCAACATACCCCCATAACCACCAAGGTCGACCACTCCGTATTAAGCCTTAATAAATCCGTTATTTTAGAAGCTATCATAACATAGGATAGATGTGTGGCGCACTTTCTAAGCCAGTGGTCGAGAGTAGAGGGGAATGACAGAAACACAGAGCATGTGTGAGCATGTGTACAGTCACACTTTCATAGGAAGCGGTACACAGATTTACAAGTCAACATTGATAACATTTTACTTCTGTTTTGTTTGGGATTCAAGGATAAAGTATGCCCGTCTCTTTTTTTCAAGTCAAATAATGTTAGCAGGTTTCTATACATACTTCATCCAAGGATTAGATTGCAGTTTTTAACGTTACATTTCTATTTTATCTTTATTAATAATAAGAATCAAATAACCGAAGCTTTTATTTATGCTTTTTAGCGAGGAATTCTCCATCAAGATATCATATTCTGAAAATTGAAACCTGAACACGAGAATCGAACCCGGGACCTTTGACTTAGTACGCCAATGCTCTAACCACTGAGCTATCCAGGAACTGTCCCATGCCCAGGGTCATTCTTCCCTCATATTTTATTATATTATTATTATTTATTTCTGCCTTAAAATGAGTGAAGAATGACCTTGGGCACGGGACGATTCCTGGATAGCTCAGTGGTTAGAGCATTGGCGTACTAAGTCAAAGGTCCCGGGTTCGATTCCCGTGTTCAGGTGTCATTTTTTCAATTTTTAGTTTATTAATAATATTGTTTTAACCAGTTATTTTTTATTTTACTAAATTTGCCTACTGGGTGAATTGAATAATTAAAAAAAAAGGGAAGTGTCACAGCGTTTATCGCTCTCTTTTCAATACTTCGGTATCGCTGACGTAGCAGATTAGTTCCGTTCCAACAAGTTCCATGATTTTGTGATGCCAATGTCCAACCAACCAGAAGGCAGAGAACTAAGCGCCGACTCTTGTGATAGGTTCAGAATATAGTCTCTGACGTCAGCAAAGAGGAGGGAAGGGGGTGTTCCCAGAAAAACAAAGTGCAGGGAGTGTCCTGACACAGACGCGATGGAATTAAACAAGTGAATAGACGTGTATCACACGTGTCTAAATTTAAAATGTACAGTAAGACGCAATTGTACTTAACAAGTGTACACATGTACCACAAGATCACAGGTATATTATGTTGTTATAAAATGAGATTAAATAAAACTCAATATACGAAAAAATTGTTGTATCTCTTATTAGAGACTAGATTATCATCTTGTGCGTGGAGAAATGTAAAATTTGATCACGTACGTAAGAACGCACAGGTAGGGAGGGAACCCCAACAGGATCCAAGAGCTTGCGGCGTCCTTGGGTGTTACACCACTCCCACCGCGGGCCAGAGGAACGCACGAGGTTGTTACACTATGGATACATGAAAGTAGATCTAGTAGTTCTTCCTAAGGAAATTGACTTACACACAGTAAAGAGTAGAGTTACACTGCCTTCGAGAAAACTTTGGGTAGAGGGTTTCAATGAAAAGTTGGTACTCACGAAATGTGAAAACTTTAATCGCGAACTGGAATGAGAAATGGAGTGTCTTACAAGGTCAAGATAAACAGGTAAAGAGTAGGACGATAGAATTTTCCTGAATCGATGCCGCCAATCCAGTAATATAAAAACGTCCATAAACTTGATGAATAGGACCAACTGTGACGAATATTTGTGAAGTAATAAATACACCAATTTAAGAGTGTGACAGGATTGAGTAGTGATGAAGTTACTTAGCAATTATTCACTGATAATGTGTAATTCAGGACAAGCCAAGACAAGACAAAATATCTCAACGAACAGCGTATTGTGTAACAGTTTAATCTACAAGATCGAGTTGAGGGTAAATGAAATACATCTATATCTTAGTGGTTATGAATAGGGAAAACCACATGTGGAAATCCTACTCCTCTTCACCAATCAAACCCCAATTCATCTAGTCTATGGCGAGCCCGACACCTCGGATGTGTGGTCTATACTAGCTTATGTTTGCACAAAACTCCCCACAGCAATATGTAAAACAAACAAATGAAACGTGGAACGGCATGCATGCAATTGGGGCTAAAACCTGTCAAAATGAAACAGGGATCATTCCAAATAACAAAATAAGTTCGAAAATGGGCGTGTTTGTAATATGCACGCGCATTTAAAATTAATTTTGAAACGGCCCTTAGTACATTTTAAATTAGTTTAGGTAAAACCATCCAGAACACACCAGGTGCCCGTGGTTGTAACAGTAGCAAGTACCGTGTTACTGTGGTACTCACCACCAGAGGCGCTGATAGGCCCACAAACACTCACAGAGAACACAACTATAAGCATACATTCGAACCCCGTCACCGGCAATCCTGAACAGACGCGAGTAAAACGCCATCCGTCACGACCATTCGTACGACTCACTAAGATAAAGAGAATAGTTGTTAAAGTTGTATTTACTATGTCAAAATAAGCAAGCGCGTTTTATCATTTTCGCACCTCGGAGAGATAAGTATTGTAATCGTAAGAAAATCAAGATCGAGATTTTGGTAAATGTCAACGTTTCATGACTCCCTGGAACATAAAAAGTTGTTTTCGCGATGCCGTCCGTCCGTCTATACCTAAAGCAAAAAATATTTTACCGATCGGGTTAAACTTGGTACCCAGGAGTTTTTGGATCCAGGATCTAACCTTGAAATTATGAGTAGTTTACTAAGAGATAACATCGATTTTCTCAAAAATCTGCTGTAACGATTTTGATTTAATTTTGTATCCAAGCACTGTTTAGCATTAAAAATAAAATGGCAACTCTCATCATTACATAAAGAGTTCTTTACATAAACATACATTTGCTATTTTGATATCTCCGCACCTATTTGAGATACGAAATAATTTATCACTGTAAAGTTGTAGTACGAATAAAAATACGATATTTTGTTTGAAAAATATTTCATAAAACCAATAGTTTTGAGCTATAACCAAATAAATATTTTTTATGGCGCTCTTTTGACAATTTAAATTGCTTGTTACGCTCTTTGATGACAAGAGATGTTTCTATTAGAGTGTATATTATTTCTTTTACGCTATTTGGTGGAGTGTTTACTGTAAAAATGTGGGTTATTTCGGTTCCCAAATCTTACGAGTTTTTAGGACATGTCATTCTTTTAAGATAATAAGAGTGCGGTGCACCATACTATTTCTAATAAAGCAAATTATAATGTATATAAGTGCATGTATGTATTTGTTGTTCACTACCCGAGGTCAGAAATAAGGTTAAGAACCTGTGCGTTAGACCACGTGGCATGATGCAACTATAGGACAACTGCCTCTAACCAGATATGATATATGGATCACCATACACAGTTTACAGTACATATTACTTCAGATGACTCAACAAACTAATCAAGTTACCCTCTCCTAAAGTTAAACTATTCAACCAAGATCCCCTCGTTATAAAGAAGTGAATGTTGACTGGGTCTGTTGATTATAACAACCATCCCTGAGTCAAGAATGTAGTAGAGTTGTGACACGGAGGATAATATACAGGCTGACTGGGTCTACTATCATATCGGGTAGACTTTGGGTTCAGATCCTTGTAGCGTCGAAATGTGAATTAACTGAGTGCAAAGCTGAACGCGTCTTTTCTCCGTTCCTCAAAGTGAATGAAGGTATAGTTTCCTCTTGTCTAATTCTTTCATTCCACAGCGGAGGGACTGAGAAATATAACATTTACTATCTGATATGCGCAATAAATGATCACTAATCTTGCCAAACAACGAATTCGTGCAGCAATAAATAATAATTACAGCTTATTTCGAGCAAACACGTTCACGACCGAGAGCTATAGTCAGTTACAAAAGTTGCAGTTATCCTGTTTCCATTCTCTCCTTCCTACCACAATCCTACCACCTTACAACCACTGGCTGTGAATGTGCTCCTACTATATATAGGTCCACAGGTTATTTTATTCTAAAGTGCAACGGACATCGGGGGATGGTTACAAAGGGGTAGCGCCAAGGTGGATCAAGGCTGTTCCAAACCTACATTTTAACAAACGTGACGTATTCACGTAGTTTCAAGCGTAAATTCGACGTTACTTGACAACAAGACGTACTTCAGTCTGAAGAGATGTTTGTTTCAAAGCGAGCATTACAAGGATTCTTGACCGCGAGTTGTGTTTCAGTTAGAATATTACTGACGGGAGGAAGATGGCAGACGTTCGTCAGGAATGTTCTGGAATGCCTCCTCTCCCCCGAACCCTTGGCTGCGGTGGGGGAAGTTGTGGTTTCACGAGATTCAGGAACTGACTAGAGTGGAGACAAAGGTCAGGCAAGGTCTACTCATACAAGGTAACCCTGTCTTGACTTGACGATACACACTGTGGACCTATCTTATGAGTACACCACCCAACCCCCTCTAGATCTATATCTTCATACATGAGCTGAAAGGTGGCCATGTATCATATACTCAATAAAGAGCTTTAAATACTTCGTGTTCCTGGTCCGTAAGAAATTCTACTCGCGATTACAGAGTCAATAGATAGTAAGAGACTTCGTCCAATCAAAACGTTCGAAAGAAAATCGTCTACAGCAATGAGCGAGCGTCAAGCAGTCAGCTGATCATAATATAAGAATTAAAGAAACCAAAAACAACTTTGTAGAGAAAACTTTCAATAAATACTAAACTGTAGGTTAAGTACAATCACAAGAAATATACGAGTATTTATAACTCGAGTTCAACTATCAAACTTAAAATAAATAAGTGTTTGCAATAGCCTAAAAATTCAAAACGGATGCACTAGTATTTTGGATGGAAACAAAACAAGCACTTTTAATATTTTTAATAATAGGGGTGTTGAACCCACAAAAGCAAAGCCAATATTTCTGAGGACTTGGTAGGTATTTATCAGAAAACATTTTCCTAGAAGCCGCTCTTACCGGGGTGTTAACTGTTAAGATTTTTAGAAAAACGTTTCTGAAATAGCTCCACGTGTAGCCAGCCATCTTTTCATTTGGTATATGTTTCCATAGCGACGGATCCTCTCACGGTCATTTGTTCTTTTATTTCAATGCGCATGCACATAATTATTTACTCGGCTGTGATTGGTGGTTCGTATAAACTAGTCCGTAGAAAGTTTGAGTTGGGTTACTTCTACGGAGTAAGGACTAACGGATAAGGCCTCTGTGGCCAGAGCAATCTGATACTGTGGCGTCGATTTCTTACGGACTACGGTCACGGAGTCTTGTGTCGGGGCCTATACACGACTGACCGCTGACGAGAGGGTAGCTCGTGATTAGTATGTTGTGCTAGGTTAAGTAGGTTATGACAGTCAGTCACGTGGTTAAATTCAGACTGAATGCGCCAAAGATGGTTTTAACAAGAGTATTATTACTAGCACCGCGTCTTACTATCCGTTCGGGTTATACGCACTTACGCTAATGTGTAATGGTAGGGTGATTGTGAGATTAAATGGAGAACCTACAGTTTAACGTGGGATCCGAACCACGGTGGAGGCCTGGTATTCCTCACATTCACAAGTTGTGATTAATACACGACTTGTCAGAGGTGAAGGAAGGGTTTGGCAATCAGATAAATCTGTGCCGGGACCGAGGATTGAACCCCAAACCCACAGCAGAGAAGTATAGACACCTTACCCATAGACCATCAGGTCACCTTTAACAAGAGTACATCTCGGTACATTTTCTCTTACACAACCGCAAGGTCCAATCCCATTCAGGACGTGTGACGTCACGGCAGGTAAGGAAAGGATTTACCAAGTTAATGAATTTACGTTTTAAGTTTTAGATAGCGTTGAAACAAAAACCATTAAATTCTTAAATAGTTCTGAAAATAGTCCTAGAGTGTCACGAAATAATAATAATAGTTTTTTATAAATCATTTATTTGGCGCGAAAATGGACTGTAAGTCTTTCTGCCAGGATGTAGATTAAAAAAAGTCCGTGGAAGGAAATGTATAATATCTAGAAAATGTTAGTTTTAAAAAGCAAGTCAATGTTTTCAAGACACAAACAGTATAATGATTGTGTAAGCTCGTCAGAGAAAGTGTTATAAGTAGACAAACAAGAGACCTCGCAGGGTGAACTACTCATTTTCTTCNTAAGTCTTTCTGCCAGGATGTAGATTAAAAAAAGTCCGTGGAAGGAAATGTATAATATCTAGAAAATGTTAGTTTTAAAATGCAAGTCAATATTTTCAAGACACAAACAGTATAATGATTGTGTAAGCTCGTCAGAGGAAGAGGGGAAGTGTTATAAGTAGACAAACAAGAGACCTCGCAGGGTGAACTACTCATTTTATTCCCTCTTTCTCTGATTTTTATGTTGGTGTATCTAAGTTTTATCCCTGGACCATATCGAAAACAACTCAAGTAGAAGTTTCCTATGAAGAACCTTAACTGACAACTTAAAAAGTAACTAGATCTACTTTCACATATTCAACGTCAAGCCATGAGCTGTCACTTTTGACAGATTATTACCAATAAGTTACCCATAAAATAACAATAATAATATAATAAAATGTGACACTACAGGATTCACTCTAGGTTAGTAACAGGGCTGTTAAAGTCTGAAGACATTTTGGCGGAGTAGGAGCTAAAGTCGGTAAAAATGTACCGACTCCGACTTCAAAATATAATATTATAGCAATACAGTTTTATGTAGTAGGTATATAATTTTTAACTTTATATATTTTTTATTCTTTTGGACCAATATTTGTAATTTGTATTGAAATATTTATTCAAATATACAAATTCACAATGTCAAAGAATCTTCCCATAGTCATCTGTATTGAAGCATCTTACAGCAGTAAATCTGCTACCTGACAATATAAAATATAGGAGTCGGTCAGAGTCGAAGACTTTGCCCTAGCTAGTACTCCTGGATTATACCGAGAAGAAGTGACTTACACACCGAGCGATAAAGAAATTTATTTGAATTCATCCTCCTCGTCCTGTAATTTAAGCGACAGAAGAAACAAACCCTACTGGATATCGATTGCCGGCGATGGTTCGAATATCGGCACTCCACTAATGAAGTGTGTCGAGTCCAAGGGTCTCGAGTTCGAAGAGTCACCACTTGGCATCGCAGCAGATTGAAAAGTTTAATATAGGTGGTAGGTGCTGTTGGCTTTCTAAGCTGTTTGTATTGGCTCAGACCGTCAAGTTGGGCAAGGAAGACAAACGACTGTCGCAGGATATCGGTAAGTACCGATAGTGAAATAATTAGTACATTTTGTTAAGAGTATTGTATTTTCCCCTGGAGCATAAACATTTAATAGAGTTATTAGATCGTAAACTAAAAATATTACATTAAGATAAATACTCTAACTGAAAGATTGTTTCGAGGCCAGGAAACAAACATCTTGTAATGATTACAGATTAAAAGTACTACAACAGTTCACTACACGTTACTTTACAGGACAATCCTCGGCCAATCCCCTTTTCTTGCTAGTGGCACAAAAAGAAACTTACTTTAAATATTTAAACAAGGAAGCGTGGGGGAAAAGGACTGTATATTATTTCCATTGAAGACTTCATTCATATTTTAAATACCAGCGAGTTTTTTACACAAAGCGAGAGAGAAAGATAATTATTTTGTAGAGAAAGCAGGTTGGGAGCACTGTTTAAAATGAAGCGACAGTTATCTTTCTTAATGAGCTCATTTGGAGACAAGACCAACATGGATGAAATGAGAAGTGTACAATAAATATACATTATACAGTAGCTCATACTAGTCTTTCTCAACTTATTACCTCGAAGACAAGAAATAGATACATATAAGCGTAGCATGTACAACACTCGTCAGCCACTTTGATATTTGATGTAATCACTCCCTGTCGTGGAGGATACTCAGTATGTTAAACAGGCATCCCCATCAAGTGGGATATCGAACAGCGTGTTCAATAAATACCCCCCCCTTTCCATGAAAAATGAATGCTACAAGGTTATATTGATGTAACCTCTTGCAGACCAACATACACTCAACATCCACAAACACAGTACGTCTCAAGTGTGACGCTACAACA
>CABFWB010001413.1:6436-23255 GCA_902151455.1 Timema bartmani
CTAAATATTTCTCGCTGATAGCCGACTGGTTGACTCGAGGAGCTCATATTTTGTATCTGACCTCTAGTAAATTCGAGTTTAAAATGAGTCATTTAGAAAATGCTTACTTGATTGCGCTGTAGTCACTAGCGATCCCAACGTTGAAGGAGTAAAGCCTCGAAAAGAAGCGCAACACGTTTAACCTAGCGGTTGTGTCTTTGTTGTTTCCTTGTCTGTGGACTAGGCCTACTTATACAAATTTTATCATAGCACTATTTGAAGGTTATGTAGTGTATAAGCTTCTTCATTGTACATGTCCTTCACATATTGTTAGGCAATTAGGCTAGGCTGACATAATTCTATTATTTTTTATATCCATCCCTCAAGGATAGGTTAAGATATGGTGGGCTTTGTTTTTTTAAACCACAAAAGTATCGCATAACCAGGAAATCCTCTCTCATTTAAGGTAAGCGTATAGGTAAATCAATTGCTCGTTTTGATGCACAGTTCCAGTATAAAGAGAGGCTTTATATGTAATTTTGTGCATTTATCAGTATAAATAGCTTTCTTATTATTTTACAAATAATTAAAGCAGGAATTAGGGGACCTATCAGTTTGTGTGTTCAAACCACAGGTTCATTGATCCAAGGTTTGATTCCTGGTGAAACTATATTCTTTTATTGATGTTTGAGATTTGCATCTGAGGCTTGAGTTTGTGTTATTTTTAATTATATTGTAATTTGTCTTGCCTACTTATATAGTCAATTACTAGCCTATGCTAAGTAAGTACTTGGTGAATATGCATACCCATATAAAAAATAAATCATCTATCTATAGGGATAGTTAGTTCTCTTAGTTTGGGGGTATTTTATTATATTAATTTGACATGTTTTTTGTGTTAGCGTATTAAAAATCTTCTAGTAGGCTATTTACTAAGTTTAATTAATAATACTTAGCACAGCGTCTTACTACCCATTTGGGCTATACGCTTAAGTACTAATTACGTTAATGGGTTAGGAATTGGGAAGGCTGAATATAGAGGAAGTGAACCCTCATTTGCGTGGAGAAAGAGTGGAAACCCGTCTAGGGAAAACCACCCCCAGTTCACACGAGCGAGATTCAAGCCTTGATCTCCCAACCTCGGCAGTCTAGCTCAACACGAAACTAGCACGTTATCAAACTACGCCACCGAGGCGGGTTCAAGTTTATTTGATAGGTCATTTTGAAACTAATTAGGGTAGGCCTACCTGTAAATATCTTATTAATTTTAATTCTAACTTAAAAATTTATCCTCTGAATAATGTTTTCTATTGCTTGCAGATTTTACAGAGGGGCCACCGGAGGAAAATTCTTTCCTTTATCCTTCACAAATAATTGAACATTAAGCTATGTCCTACTTACATACCAATATATTATTTCACTTAAACATGATTTACCCCTGCAGGGCAGTGTGTAGTATGCAGTAGCTCCTGCTTACCATAATAGGTGACTAAAAGGACCCCCCTTAGAACCTTGTCACCATGTCGCTGGAAAGGGTGCCAAAACAAAGTAGATGATGCCTAGTGTAAGAGATTTTTTCTTTCATTTGATTCATTTCATCCTTCATTCCATTTATCATAAAAAATGTCTTCTTCTTCTTCTTCTTCTTCTTCACCCTCACACAGCCATAGTCTCTCAATAGACTTGACTTTCCTACCTTTTCCTATTTCCATGATTTAATATTGATTTTATTTATTTTATTATATAGGGTAGGTAGGCCTACTGTGGCCTATTAAGGCCTGCATAATCAAATCAAGCACTAAACTTTTCCAACTATGGCTAAATAATTATACAAAATATTATATAATACTTTAATAAATACTTAAGCATTCTGTATCATTCATGTGCACTAATATGTTATCCGACCCGTTGACTACCTGGCTGTTCTAGGGGTCCCGAGTTCGATTCCCAGTATGGTAGACAAGTTATATTTTATAAATTGTTGATATATAGAGATTGGGTGTTGTGTATCTAGTAGCTTAAGTTAGTTTGTAATTTGCTACACTGAGGAGGGGGTGGGGTGTATGGAAGGAGCCTCTTGGGCGGCCCTGTTCCCGACTTTGTTGGTTAATCCTTCCAACACTGGATGGGCCTTTGGGTGATTTGGTTACGGATTAACCTTTTAACCAATGTGGTGGGGCTTTATTTTAATCATCCCAACTAAAATTCTATTTGTGGGCTATGTGTAGGAACGAGTGATGGTGATCCAACCCCACATGTTTTTATCAATGCTTGCTTGAAACAGCCTGCTATGGAGATTGAAGACCTGACTCTCACACCAAAGGTTGGGCCTGAAGCCAACTATATAACAGCTTCGCTTCGACAATTTACTTTTTAACTTCGAAAAACATTTGAGGTGACACATAAATTGCGACATGTCTAAGAGCACAAAAAACTTTTAAAAATTTGGAATATTTTAAATTGTGTATTATTTTAAACATTTTCTTAAATGTTTTCATAACTTTTTTTACAGTGAATTCATCTTATTTTGTTCAAAATGTAGTGTTTTTCTCTCATTTTCCATGATAGACTGCTAAATATTGGTTATTAATGTTCAAAGCTATAAAAAAGATAACATATGTTTTGCTTTTCTTTCCTAAAGTTTAACAAAGTCAAATGCAATGAATAATAGAATATATAAATTTGGTGATATTTGATTTACATTATAACACCTTTCCTTATGTTTAGCTGTATTTGGAAATTAAAAAAAGTGTAAGTTAAGAAAACTAACTGGATCAATTTATATTATATATTTATATATATATTAAAACAAATGTGATTATTTGAAAAGAAAAGTAGTTTAGTTTGGGAAATATTGGTTTGGGAAATGGGCAAATAATATATATATATATATATAATTCCCAGAAATGTGGTGAACATGTTGACATGGCTCAAATTTCTAATGTGTCAATTAATAAACAACCCACTTCGGTGGCCGCATGGTCTAACGCGAGCTATCTATATCTATAGTTTCATTTTATTTTTATTATTTACTGAAACAACACTAGCCAATAAATTATCCCTTTATTTTAAAACAAGAAATTTAAAATATTTTTAGACAATTATTCATTTGGTATAGATTTACTCTACTCTGGTAGATATTTAGTTGCTGATCTATACCGGTGGTTCCCAAACCTACCCCCCCTTCCCCCTTTTATTTCATTCAACAGGTTATCAATAGGGGTGCCAAAAAAGTATATATTTAATTTTATTCTAATCACCCTCATTCTCGAAAGATTAGTTCAAAACAAACAAGTGAGTAAACATGTATGCTGAATTCACAGTTTATAAAAGATTAGTTCTTGATGACTTTGGTAAAAAAAAAAACAGTGGTTGTGGTGCTATAAAAACATGTTTCACACACCGACACATTATAACTTTTTTTTTATAAATTATTACTTGCTTCAGTGGGAGCTCACAAAAATCACAATAGACGGGATTGAACTAGGTGATTAAGAAGCTTCCACTGGATGCACTGAGGGAGGGAGCGGGGGTATAATGGTAGAGGGTAGAGGGTAGAGGGTAGGATCCATCACTATGATTTACATTTACACGCTAATGCAGGCATATTTGCTATACATTATTCTCCTCATTCTTACCCTTAGATTAAGTGAATCGAATTGGTGGGCACATGGAATGAGGCGTAAGGCTTGCCTGGTCTGATTTGTCGTTGGTGAATAGCTGATACATTTTTAATTTTTGTTAAAGTTGAGATGGGTGCGAAATTGAATAAAAAAATTATGGGGCTCGCATAGTGTAAGAATTTGGGAGATTTTGATCTGGACAATATGCTTTATTTAACTTTCAGGTTCAAGCAACTTTAAGTTTTATTGTTCTGGCATGGAAATACATTTTACCTTTTATTTTATCTTCCCAAGAAATTAATTTTGGTAGCAAAGATTGAAATACATTATTTTATATTAAGATATAAGAATAAATTTGATTTTTATAAAAAAAATGATTTGAATCCAGACAAATAAAAAATAGAGTAGAGCACTGCTCTCTCTTCACTAGATGTGTGTGCTTATTCCACCACAGATAATTGTCCGAGTGGGCTATACTCATTTTAATTACGCTGATTTCATAGGGTTGAAGAAGGCAAAATTAATAGATAATATACCCACATTTGCGTGGAAGGAGTGTAGGAAGCAATGGGGGAAAAACATCTTCAGTACACTTAGCCAGGATTTGAGCTCCGACCTGTCCGTCACTGACAAACTAGACAATATGAGCTTGACATTTAGTTTGTTTGCCCACCAATGCGGGTCAAATATGTATTAAAATCTATGTCAAATGAATTGTTCTAGTCTCGTGCTCTACAATCATGTTTACAACCTTCATAAATAATGTTCATCAATTTCCTGATTTCTATAACCTCACGCGGCAACGCCTCCGAACAGCGGTTAAGGAGGGGTAGCAAGAGAAAGACTCATCTGGGAAAAGGTCAACAAAATGTGTTAGGCAAGCTCTAGGTCGTGTGATGCAAGGCAGGCCGACCAAGAGCGGCTAGACAGACAACTCGGAGAAGCGAAGATGCCGCAGTGGGAATGGAGGGATCTATTGCATCACACTAAATACACATCACACTTAATCCTCTCTCTCTCTCTCACCTATGACATTTAACATGTACAACCGACCATTTATATAACAAGAAAGTAGAATAAAGAATCATGTGAGAAAGATACTTGAGAAGTAGCGTAAAAGCACGTATTATTCTCCTACTCCTTATGAAAATATTGATGCTACCTTACCTAGAATGACCTTGTCTTCAACAACCAATGGAGGGAAATGTTCTATTCTGTGATTGGCTGGGTACCTCTCACAAAGAAGCCTATCTCCCTTCCTTCAATACAACCTAGTTTTTCTTCCCCCACTACTTTGGAATGATTTAGACGGAGGAAAAACAACTGTTCGTGTAACACCATTATTTTTGACTGTCCTATATTTTAACTAGAAAATTAAGGTTACTCATCCTCCTCTTTGCTTTGACCTTTCGCAGTGAAAGTGGTTCTTGGTGGGAATGATGTAATGAGAGAAGGACGACCGGTGGAGCGGAAGTAGAAGAATTGATGAGGCGCTATATCTCCAAACACCTTAAGTGCACTAATGAAAACAATAAATTGGAGAAGGATCATTACATTGTTTGTATAGATTTCATAGGTTCCACCATAGGGTCATAGACAAAATTACCAGTAGTACATCAGTTTACCAGGAATGTTTGATAACTTAAGTTTGTTCAAAATGTATACACTTCAAAGTTAACTACATGTTGCTCCTGACGTATACCAAGGGGATGTAAGGTTATTTTTCTTATTTTTGTATATTTAAGAGGAGTTTATGGAGTACTAGTAAAATGGTTAGATCAAAGAATAGTATAGAAACAAAACATTTAATGCCAACACTGCTTAGTTCACCTCCGGCAGTGGACTGAAAAGACAAACATGCTTGTAAACTTAATATCTCCATTAAACAGAACATATACCGATTATGATACGTAATGGATGGTGTAGCACACACATTCTTGAAAGTGCCAGATCAACGTGTAACCTGCAAAGAAACATTGGCTATGCGTGCTATATAGGCCAAATAAAATTATGTTAATTGATTACTAGTCATGGCGTGATCTATTTTTATTCTTATTATAGTTGAAATACGTTATCCTACAAGTTCTAATATTAGGAATGGACTCAAAATTACTTGTACGTTACCAAATACGTTCCCAACCATGATGGTAGCTTGCGTCGGTATATTTTATTAAAATTTTGTGATAGTTCGTGTTAATGTAATGTTATCGCATTATACCATTTAATTGTAAAATTAAAAATGTTTTAGGTATATGTATAAAATTACATTATTACCATAAACTACAGTAGAATACACAATTTTTAGTTTCATTACGTTAGGGCCATATTGACATGTATAAAATCATGCCATATCATGTATCGTAGCTTTTCATATAGTATTGTTTTCTATATTTTGCTCCGCAGTTTACAGACCAGCCGGGATATACGCATTTAACTACACTAATAGATTAGGGATTAGTTTAGAGGAAATATATATACATTTGCGTGGAGGAAAAGCGGGAAGCAATTTAGAAATAAACACCCTTAGTACATCCAAGTGAGATTTGAGTCCCAGCCTTTCATTTACCAGCAAACCGGACTATATGAGACTAAAATTTCTTTGTGAACTCCTGACAAATCTACAAGTATTCTTTTAGATATATTTTAAACTTTGAACTAGGGTAGAAAACATTTGTATGAGCCAATGATTTTTGCGGTGACCTCCAAGACTTAATGATTAATGCCACGCAACAATTTTAAGTCCACGAATGAAACCATCCTAGGAATATTACTAATGAGCAGGGCATCGTAAAAATGGTTTTATTTTTAGTTAAAATTAATTTTTTTAAATCTCACTTTTCGGTGATATTTCATGTTTATTAAAAATTACATGTTATCTGAGGTGTTTAAGTATTATTTACATATTGAGACAATGTATACTAAATTAAAATTTACTATCGAAACTTTATATATTTGCTTTAAAATTCTTTGTCAAGTTTGTCTGCATATTTTGTAATTTTTTAGCCTAAAGCTAGCTTACACTATAACAAAATACTAATCAAATTACAGCATGGTCAACATTACTGCTTAATTTTTCTTAATTTCGTGTTTATTTAAAGATTTTTTTTGTAAAATCGATGTTATTTCGTTTTATAGGATTTCGTGTAACAAGACAATTTCGTTTTATTTTGATTTTTAAAAACATTGTAAATCATATCTAAAAAATATTAAAGAAAATAGTACTTGATTACCCTCTTTGTATGTCACTTTTCACTTTATCGCATCTCACCATTTTTACAGGGCTCTACTGATGAGTAGTGAAGAAAATAAATTAACAAATTTTTGCTGAAACCAGCTAAAATTCTTTATTGGAAAGATGATTTTATGTGACGGTTTATTAGTTTTAAACGTGTAAAGGCTTCTAAACCAAGTATGAGAGAGTTTATTAGCTAATGAAAAAAGTTTCTTGTAAGATATAATGCAGTAGTAAAAATATATGTAAATTGGTGTGATTTATTTAACACAAAAACTTGTCTATTTTGTGTGCTCTTATTTTAGTAGTGTCGTTGGGTGATTTAAACTACCTAATCTAATAAAATAGGAATTGATAGGTAAATTTTAAGGATTCCTCAGCATTTGACAGGCGAGGGAAAGGAAAGTACAATGACCCCGATCGATACTGGGCCATCGATGTTAGATTCTTCTACATTATCTGTACGATCAATCCGGCTGGTAATCAATAAATTCAACTATTGCTTATTGTTTCATTAACATACATTTTTCTTCAAAGATGATACTTTTATATTTTCCTAGAAAATAAGAGCAAAGCTCATTTTCAGAAGACTAAAACTATTTTTTTTATGTAGTTGCAAACAATTGATTACATATTTTAAATATATTAAATTAAAAAAAAGCCAATTTCCGCATGTAATAATTTTATTTATTTTTTGGTTAAAATTCTTAGAAAATAAGGTGGGACGGAAGGGGACGTGAGTTAGGCTCTATATTTTTATAGTTTTTATAACAAAAACTATTTTGCACAATATAAATAAAATATTGTTTTAGTTAATACATTTAGTTTAATTTTTTACACAGTATTACTAAAAGTTCTTGAATACTAATCTCAGGCGCCGTAAAATTTAAAAAGCTTATGCTTAAATTTAAGTTCCTCTACTATCATGACAAATATTCAATAATAATGATAGAGGCTACAATTATTATAAAATTGAAACAAACAATTCTACTGAAGTAATATTTGATTTATTTAGGTAAACAAGTTTTTTTGCTATAGTGACTTTTAATATCAGATTGAAAAAAACCTATATTTAAAGTTTATTATTATGTAATATTAATTTAAAACAAGTTTTATAAATGGGATTTGACATAAATTGAACGTAATTTGATGCGATTAGTAAAAACTAAATTTTTAATAAGCAATGGACAAACAACATAAAATATTTATATAAGGAGTAGTAAACTCACCTTCTAGAATTAAATATATACAATTTGAACGTCATCTGATTTAATTGATAAAACGTTAAATTTTTAATAAATTAAGAATATAAAGACAAACAAATTATAAAATGAGTAGTAAACATAACTCTTAAAATAAAATATCTTAAAACGAAATATTAAAGTGAGGTCAATGGATACAGAAAATGTTTTTGAGCGATTGATACACCGTTACCGTAAGAAATGAAACGTAATGTTGCACATATACGCTAATAGATAGCCTTAGAGCATTCAAACCCACATTTTCTAAAATAAATTCAACGAGTACAGCTACCAACCAGTTCCTGGCGTTAGAGTAAATGAAGGTAGTGATGCTATTTGATACTAGGGAACTCTTTAAACAATTTTAACTAGCAATAACGATATTAGACTGGAAATTAAGAAAATAATACACTCAGAAAGTACATGCTATTATTTGCTCAGTAAGTTGTTGACATTTCGTCTGCTTTCAAGGAATTCGGGACTCATAATATATTACATAATTATTTTTTACCGATTGTTCTTCATGCGTGTGTAACGTGGTTTTTTACCTCACATGACAAAAACAAATTGTTTAGGAATATATTTGATTCAAAAAGGGTTTAGTTTACTGGGGAGGGGAGGAGGTTACTTAATGATGAGAACATATACTTTAATCGTAACAAGACTTTTTAGGATAATCAAATCTCGTAGAATTACGGTAGGTTGGGCATGTAGCTCTAACCTTGTTCAGGGTACTGACTGACAAATAAAATGAAAAGAGACCGCGGGAAAGACCTAGACGCAAAGGGGAGGATAGCATTAGAATGGACCTGAAAGGGATAGGGTGTAGTGAGGTGGACTGGAATTAGCTCAAGATAGGGATAGGTGGTGTACTGTTGAAAGTTTGGCAATACATTTCAAGTACCTAATGCCATACATTAAGTAAGTCAGTATATAGAAATGAAGGGGAATGAAAACACCATTAGCAACTGACCAAAACATGACGTTCAATCCTGTCATTTGCTAGGGACAGAAGGGACAGACCCTACAAATGTCTCGTAGACTTATATGTGTAAAAGCGTTAAATAAATATCTAATAGTTGCTTTATTTCTCACGGATTGGTGTGCAGACTACAGCTCCAAAATATCGGCCACAGATGTCCTCTAAGCTATATCATAGAGTCAGTGCATTTGGCTACGAACCTAGAGGTCCCGTGTTAGATTCCCGACTGAAACCTTGGGTATTATTCCTGAAAGGGAACCCAACAGTCATCAGGGTTTGGTTAGTTAGCCTTAAAGAAGGCTTAATTGTTCCAACTGGTTCCACACCTTCATACTCACTATCAGCAGCATCTCATCTCATCGGGACACTGAACAGTATGTACGGTTAGTACATTCGGGGGTACCTAGGAGATCTCTAAATACTTTACACCGCTTTTACTCATTCTTTAACATTGGGATGGCTCTAAATAATCCACCTCTTCTTTACTTCTTATTTAATAAAGGGAGCTTTAGAAATATCTCCCCCTTCTGTGCTAGTTCTTTAACAATGGGAGAGTTATAAATAATCAATGCCTCCTCCAATTATTTTTTCTCTTTATATCTAACTGTTGAAGCATAACTGGAGGAGGTATTGATTAATTAGAACTCTTCCATTGTTAAGGAATAAGTAGAAGAGGCGACGATTATATAGACATAATTATATATACAATCGACGACCCTTCTACGTATTCCTGTATATATATATACATACAAGTTGTTCGGAAACTCATAGCCCAAACTGAACATATAGCTTGTTTGAAACAAAATTAATGCAAAATCCCTATACACATTCATCCGGAAAACTATGCTAATGCTAATACCATTAAACTGTGTTCAAAATTTTGGCGTACAGTGCTGGGAGAACCAAGCTGTTCAAGCATACATGTACAACAGGTTGCATAGGATTTAGGCACGTGGCACTACACACCTCTAAATCTTAGAGCACGGCAGCATAACATACCACAATTAATAGTAAACAACACACCAGTCTACCTAGAAATGCGAACATGTTCTGATGGTCATCATTAACGGTCATACATCACAGAAAGTGCTTGCCATTATTACATGTGCAGTGACACGCGCCTGACTCCTATGCAACTTATTGTACACGCATGCTTGAACAACTTTGCTCTCCCGGTGCTTTAAGCCGAAACTTTGATCACATTTAATGGTATTAGCATAGTTATCCGGATATAAGTGTGTAGGGATTTGGTATTACTTTAGTTTCAAACAAACTATATGTGCAGTTTGGGCTATGAGTTTCCGAAGATCATGTATAGTAGGCTCGGCTTTCATCGCTTCTGTGTGACAATGTAATCACGTACCGTCAGGACGGACTGATTTAAGTCTGCAAAGTTCCTATGCTAGTTTTTCAAAGTTTTTTTTATTCGTATTTATTTTTTCCTTGTTTTTTCATGTATATATATATATATATATATACATACAAGTTGTTCGGAAACTCATAGCCCAAACTGAACATATAGCTTGTTTGAAACAAAATTAATGCAAAATCCCTATACACATTCATCCGGAAAACTATGCTAATGCTAATACCATTAAACTGTGTTCAAAATTTTGGCGTACAGTGCTGGGAGAACCAAGCTGTTCAAGCATACATGTACAACAGGTTGCATAGGATTTAGGCACGTGGCACTACACACCTCTAAATCTTAGAGCACGGCAGCATAACATACCACAATTAATAGTAAACAACACACCAGTCTACCTAGAAATGCGAACATGTTCTGATGGTCATCATTAACGGTCATACATCACAGAAAGTGCTTGCCATTATTACATGTGCAGTGACACGCGCCTGACTCCTATGCAACTTATTGTACACGCATGCTTGAACAACTTTGCTCTCCCGGTGCTTTAAGCCGAAACTTTGATCACATTTAATGGTATTAGCATAGTTATCCGGATATAAGTGTGTAGGGATTTGGTATTACTTTAGTTTCAAACAAACTATATGTGCAGTTTGGGCTATGAGTTTCCGAAGATCATGTATAGTAGGCTCGGCTTTCATCGCTTCTGTGTGACAATGTAATCACGTACCGTCAGGACGGACTGATTTAAGTCTGCAAAGTTCCTATGCTAGTTTTTCAAAGTTTTTTTTATTCGTATTTATTTTTTCCTTGTTTTTTCATGTATATATATATATTGTGTATGTGTGTTTGATATATCATAAATGAAATTAGTGTTTTTATATATACCACATTTTGGGGTAGTTGATTTATTATGTACCAGCTGCCTATATACTCTTTAAAATGGTTAGTTTGAATTTAGGATATTTTGATTCTTTTTTTAGATATCCCTCAGACTTCGATTTAAAAAGGTTCTACTGTATGTATATTGAATATACATTTATATATAAATATATGTATACATAATATATAAATATACATATAAATATACATTTAAATATATATTTACATACATATATATGTGACGTAACCTCAATTTATTCTTTAAATGATGTATAATTTTGATCAACGCCAGAAGTAGTTGTCACTTTAACCCTTTACTTAGCTAATATTAATTATTACTTTACAATACTTCATTTAAGGGAGACTACTTTGTATTAGCTTTTATCTAACTATCCTTACGTATTCTATAATTAGTTCAATAATTGAAGGTGAGCTTTCTGAGCTTCAGTAGATATACTCTCCTACTTCCTCTTAACCTTCTCTTTAGCGAGATGACGTGTCCTCCACTCTGCCCCCCTCAACCCACATCACCACTCTTGTATCTTATAGTTTAATTACAAGTGAGAACACAGGGATTTTGATACATGTTCAATTCCGGGCTCGCATCACAACAGGTCAAATTATTTTGAATATATTATTGGACTTCTTAGTCAGACTAGATAGTAATTAATAATAGTTAGCACCACGTCTTACTACCCATTCGGATTATACGCTCAAGTAATAATTACGCTATTGGGTTAGGAATTGGGAAGGTTGAGTATAGAGGAAGTGAACCCGCATTTGCGTGGAGGGAGAGTGTAAGACTATTTGGGAAAAAACCCCTCCAGTTAACCCGAGCGATATTCGAACCTTGATCTCCCCGTCCTCGGCAGACCAGCTCAACACGAAACTAACGCGTTAGCCAACTACGACACCGAGGCGGGTGACTAAATAGTAGCCATTAAATAGTGGTGACGAGTGATTTTTTTTAAAACCCGAGGCAATAAATTCATATAAGAACCCTCTTCACTGCTCATACGGTCAATGACGTCTACTTCCTTTTTCCTCCTTTTCCGAGGATAAAAAAATAAGGCGTTAATAAGCTTTATGCTAACATGTCTTTAAACCTTATTTATAGTAATAGTGATTGAAAAGCCAAATGCAGAAACACGTAATAGCAACACATTACGAGGACTCTTCTTGATAATTACTTTTCAACAATATTAAATAAAGTTTTGAAATAAATACTATTTAAATTATGTGAATACATTTTACAACCATGCGTTTTAGAATTTTAGGAAAATTATTTAGTTAGAGCCAAAACTTACATGCTAATATACATTAATTAGCATTTTTAATAGTCGTTTAATCACAAGGTATAATTTGTTTAAAATTTACATGAAAAAAGCAAAACAGTAGAAAGGTATTGATAGAACTTTTGCACCTACATTAACCCAGTTAGTAGAGATATTATTTTTCGATTACTCATCGAGATCTAAAGGGCTGTTTAGAACCATCAAAATAACTGTGAAATGGGCCCAATTTAATGTACTCCTTTAAATAGGTGTTTGAAGAAGTAAATACTATGCAAAAAAAACTCAGTTTCCAGTATATGACTCGATGACTCCCAGGAAAGAGTTCAGTATACTAGCGATAAGCTAGATGTGACTTTATTAACATACTCACAGCCTCGTGTATAAAACTCCACTTGTTGACATAGCTTTATGAATAGTTCTATTTATTTAGAAATAGTAAACTACACTTCTTAGTGTTTCGTTTTATAATCAAGATGCCATTTTCAATATTTCTTGAATTGGTTTCTTATTTATAATAAAATGAGGAAAAGTAGCTAGGTGTAAGTGCCAAGAACAGTTGGCAGTAGGAGTTAAAACACTAACTATAAACAAACAAAACAGGTATATGTAAATAAAATTAAAAATATAGAAAAAGGGGCTTGACATGTCCAAAGATAACATAAAAAACAATGTATTGGTTTAGTAGGTAATTTAAATTTGTCGAACAGATAGAGGGACTCCCAAGATAACTAGTAAAGTCTTGAAAGTTTGAAATTTAAATTAGATATCTTGGAAATATGGAGGAGGGGAGTGTTCCAAATCTCAAAGATATGTTAAAATATTATAAATGTTTGGTGCGGAATACAATTATATTATTTTCATAAGCGTGAAAAAAATCCCCTATAAAAATTAAACTAACACCAAATTCAATAATATAGCGTTTCATAAGAAAATATATAATCTCTATGATATTTGATTATATCAAAGCCTGAGAATATATTATGTCATTAATGGTGTAATAATTTACTTATGTACCCTTCGTTCTGAAGGGTAGCAAGATTACCTTGCACGTTCGCACTATGGTATAGCTTATAAGATACTAGGATCAAAGGTAAGACTGCTTTCTTTTAGGGTAATTGAAGTACACAATGTCGGTTTTAAAAATCCATTTCAATTGAATGTTTAGTCAAATAAAGCGTAAAAATGAAACCCATCAGCTGAAGAGCGTCTAGGGATTGATCCGTGTCACGTGTCACTGAGCTAGTTGAACTCTTCCTTATTGATCCTAAGGTACGATTGAATTAAATTGTGTTCCGGTTTGAGGCCCAACCTCTTTGATGAGGTATATTGAGGTGAAGGCCATCGGGAAGAGGTCACAAGTAAAAGTCTCATCCATAGAAAGGGAAATAATAGCTATTGTTTACAGGACCATTAAAAGGTAAATACTCAAGACACTATTCTAAAACCCTGTAACCCCCCCCCCCAGGCACTAGAGTTTGACTAATTATGTAAAATAGGAACGTTATTTAAAACAACATAAAATACTGGCGATGGCATATTTGGTAAATACAGGTGTGGTCTCTTTGTTTCAATGGTGTCAATATTTTATCTGAATGAAATATACTTTACCTCCTGTATACATTGGGTTGTTTTCCGTTGGTTGAGCTAGTGAAGGTCATTTTGTGGTCAAACGTTCACTTTACTGTTCATACCTACATGCAAATATGAAATAAGTCAAACATTTTGGTAGCTTTGATAAACTTTTTTTCTTACATCCATTTCTGTTTACAGTTGGGTCCATTTTTTTTCAAGTCGTATATTTTCCACTACCGGCTAGCTAGGCCTGTCGTAGCTTCACATGCCTTATAATCTAACTTAAGACTAAGACAGGCACAACATACAGTCCCCGGCTGTTAATTTATCACTGTGAAAGGCTAAATCCACATTTCACCAATGATAAGTTTTTCGACCATGCCGGGTATCGAACCCGAGACCCCTAGCTAAGTAGACAGACATACTACTGACTGAACTAGAGTGTCGGATGGATTTGATTAACTTCATATCTATATTATTTGAAAAGGTGACGTATTAATGAAAGTAATAGTCCTTTACCAGAGAATATAGATAGAAAGGCAGCCGATGGAAAGGACCGTAGTGCCCAAAATAATTTAGTATTGGCCTATGTAAGTCAGGATGATCAGTTATTAAAATCCTTTTCTTTAGGTTTGCATATTTTTATAATTATTGGGAGTAAAGGAATAAATTATGACATATTTTTCATCGTGTTTAAAAAACAAAAAACATAGATCTATGGTTTACGGACTAACCGAATCATGAATTAAAACAATAAGCATGACATGTTTATATAAAGATTGAAGGAGGAAGGTCAAATTAGAGTAAATACACCCACATCTGCCTGGAGAGAGAAAGGAAAACAATTTCGGAAAACCACCCTCAGTACACCCGATCAGGATCTAACCACAATCTCCCCGTCATCGGAAGTCTTGTCTATTGCGAGAGTAGCGCCTTAGACCATATGACCTACATCCAAAATGGTTTAATGGATTTTGTTTAAACTTGTTATATAGATGTTATATGGTCAATGGTCATACTCGTAGCTTGGGGAACTTATTTTGATTCTTGCCCTCAAATTAAAGGCAGTTTATTGATTACTGATATTTGAAAATTAAAATCTTCTGGAAAAAAGCTGACCACATGACACCCTTTATCCACAGAAGTTGGCATTATCTTCGCCAAAAGATGGAGGCTGCTCGGTCGGTATGGCTTGGCTGCGGACTGGTGCAATGGAATTTACAAGTAACAGATTTTTGATTATTTTCCCATAATGGACCTTATGATAAGGTGTAAGAGTTTGTGTCGTACCATTTATTTCTATTAATTTTGGAAGATTTTTACTCCCTTTTCCAAACTCTCATTACCAAACTCTTTTTAAAATTTTAGATTTTTCTAGTAATCTCAGGTGCTCTCTCTACCTTCATTACTAATCAATCTCTTCAACAAAAATACGTTTTAGTTATTGTAATCCTGAACATTTATTATCTCATGATTTTGAGAAATAAATACGTTCTATGTTCCCCCGAAACCAATAGTGGTTACGATTCTATTTGTCCCTATGGTTGTGTGGCCATTCATCTGTCTGTGCCTGGGGTTATAGTCAAAACCGATGGATGGATTTTGTTTTAGCTCGAAATTTATATACTATATGGTCATAGCCAGGGTAGTTTTTGATTGAGTCCAGCCCTCAAATTAGGGGTAATTTATTGATGGTCTAATTTATGAAAATTATAAGTATTTTGAAAATCAATATAACGATTTTGTTCAAAATGAATATCTGAGAAGTGTTTTACATGATAAATGACACTAATTTTGGGGGGAAAATTCGTATAAGGCTCGTTTATATCTGACTAATATTTAAAAATCTGTCATTTTTCAAAAAATTATGACATTTTAATTTTTTTAATTTTTTTTATTTGAAATAAGTTATCTGAGAAGTGTTTGACATTATAAATAACGCTGTCTATTTATTTCTGTGGGTAAAATTCACGAAAATGTAGTTTACTAAATATGTGTTATATAAAAATTCAAAAGTTTATTAAATGATTTTAACTATTCATTTAACAAATTAATATATGAACAGTATTTGACATGAAAAATAACACCATATAGTTGTTTTTGGGAAAAGTTCGTTTAAGAGTAGTTTAGTGACATTTTGAAAATTTGAGATTTTTCAAAACTCTCTCTGAACATTGTTTAAATTAGGAATATCAGGAGTTTTTTACATGAAAAATAACACTATAACTAATAGTGTGCCACCCGTTCTTTTTATTTTTAGTTTTACATATTATCTTATGAGTTTGAAATCTTGAATCACTTGCCTTCCAGTATGTGTGGCTAATAAGGTATACAAACATCCAATAACTGCTCATTTTCAGTATGTGCTGTTGAATATAGAAGCTATTCGTTTTTGGTTGAAATATATCTAAATTAACTAATTTTAGAAAGTTTTTGCACCAGATAATAAAATACCAATTACCAAATTAAACTATCTACGTTTACTGAAGGAAAGAGAAGATATATATATATATATTTTTAATAGTTATTATCACACTAAACAAATAAATGGTATGGTGCACCACACAGACTTTCTCTCTCTTTCTATAAACTCGTAAGATTTCTGAACAGAATAATGTACATTGTATCATCACCACTCCACATAAGA
>CABFWB010001413.1:34747-49733 GCA_902151455.1 Timema bartmani
CCTTCAGTAAACTACCCTTAATTTTAGGGGTAGATATCCAATTCCAAAAACCCCTCGGGGCAACCCTATGAAAACCCTAGATATCAAGTTTCAGCTCAATCGGTAAAATAGTTTAGGCTCTAGTTGGAGGTACAGACAGACAGACAGACAGACAGACAGACGGAAATTCAAAAACCACTTTTTCGGATTCAGGGAGTCATGAAACGTCAAAATTCATCAAAAACTCGAGTTCGATTTTTTTGACGATCACCATACTTTCTTTACCTGTAAGATAGAGAGAAAGTAAAAATATGGTTTCAACTATCAGAATTCAAAGCGGGTACAAAAATGATCCAAATAAATCTCAAATTAATTCTGAGAACTGGTTACCATATATTTTATATATTTTTTTTTGTGGGTGAATGGGTAGGTGGGGTGATGTCGAATCTATTATTTCTGAACATTTTTATACACCGTAAATTTGAGGGAGACTTTAAGTGTGTGTCTTAGGTAAACTTGTTGAAATTAAGTACTAAACTTCCTGTTGAAATTTAGCCATTGCACTAGACCCATTTTCAGTGATATATACCAGAGGTATTCAACCTGGGGTAAGCAAAGACATCTTAGAGGGTGGGTTATTGTAAAAATTATTTTTATAAACATATGCATATTTATTAATTCATGATACACACTCAACAATTAGGGCCAGATTTAAGGTTAGCCACAAGATAACTGAATGTAAGAACATGTGATAAGGATGCGCCATATTTTTATCTCTTTCCCTCTTTCTCATATATATAGATTATAATTATAATATGTACAGCTTGCACTATGTACCAACACTTTGGGAGTACAAAGCTTAGGATATATTAAATCTAGGGATACATGAACAAAATAGGTTGAATATTACTTATATATATAATCTTGATACAGATGAGGTTCAATAATTATTTATATATATATATATATATTTAGAGGTGTTAATTTTAAAAATTTCCACCAAAAATATCTCGAAAACAACATATTGCAGAAAAAAATGTTTTAAATAAAAGTGGCTTGGTTCTGAGGGGAAGTAAGGTGTTAAGGCTGTTATGATCTTGGGTGGCGTTACTAAGGTGACGTTAAGGTTACTTGGAATTTTTTAAAGTGAGACTCCATATTTTTTACTAAATATGCTTGTAGATCACGTTGTGCCATTTTAAAAATTGTGGTTTTAAGCTTTTTAAAGTAAAAACTATTACGAGAAGTGAGCCTCACAAGTTTTTGAGTCGCCGGCACCGGGTGTGGCATTAGAATTTGGCCTATTCAAACATAGCTCTGGAAGGTACAAGTGTTTGTGTGTAAGATCGTAAACAAAACATTGTTTTTACTATCAATTCCAGTAACAAATTTATTAGTTCCCTCGTTTGCTTTCTACTGTTAACATCCAATCTTGAAAAATAGTTTACAGTCTGGAAGAGGGAACTGAATTGATTTTTTTTGTATATAACTGTATGTATGTGTTTATTAAAAACATTTTATTTCTAAATACTCTTCATAACAATTTTTTTCTGATTACAATTTTTGTAAGCATTTCTTAATAAATACATTTTTTTACCTAGATTTTTTTCCATCGTGGGAGTGGTCTGAAACTTTTGAAGAACAGTGTACCTCACATTTGAATATGTATTAATTAATTTTGAATAAATTTAAGTATCTGAAGTTCCTCTTGGTTTATTTTTATCATTCAGGAATAACATAGCCTCGTACGTGAATCATTTACTTTTATAACAAATTTCAGTTCCACCACTGGACTTGTTGGAGTTCTTTTATTTTTTGCTCTCTCTTGCCAAATGGCTTATCAAACTCTGTAAGCTTTCGTTCAATTTCTTCTTTAGAACCAACAAACGAAACCGAAGTTTCTACTAAAGCGTCGTACTTGTTTCGATCTTTATATTCCCGCAATCTGCAATCCCATACGATTACGGCTCAGATCGATTGATGTAATTACTTTTGCGTTTGTCCAATAAAAATAGCGAAATAAAAGCAACACTAACAAAATAAGATCCTGCTTGTGAGCCTGATCGGCACTTACCCACTACGCGCGTTGGCACTGCTTCCTTTGAAGAAGACCGCTACGTGTCGGTTTGGAATTGGTATGCCGCGCGGCCTGTTGGCACAGTCTGACGATACGTCTCCATTAGTTCGGCTTTGCCGAACGGTATAATGGAGATGCACCTTTAGGTTCCAATAACTCATTTTAATAACAATAATTATAAAGGCATTAAATAAAAAATACTTTAAAATGTATAGGCCATTAACTTATTTTATGTATCGGAGAAAAATAGTGAATTTAGATTATCTTACCTTAGGTTCTTCACCGTCATCTTCCAATGGAGTTGTTTTTTTTGGACATCGGTGTTTACAAGAAAGGTAAGCAGATAATACCCGAATGACACTTTACCTTTCAATGGAAAATCACCACTACTGTTAGTTTTCAAAATTATTTTGCGTTCTCGATGAAAGGCAGGCAGCATTATTTCTTATTTTCTTCCTCAGTTCCTTGACACTGCAATCATACTTAACCGCTAGCCGTTTCAACATACCTATCTTTACTCAATTGTTTTTATAAGTAGTCAAAGTAACATTTTACAATTCCGGAGCATTGTGGTAATCTTAAATTTTTTTTTTCAACTGACCATTCCATCTTAATAATAATAATAATAATAATAATATTAATAATAATAATAATACTTAGTACAGTTCGGGCTATACGATTCAGTACTAACTACACTACTGGGCTATGAATTGGGAAGGTTGAATATTGAGGAAGTGAAACCGCATTTGCATGGAGGGGAGTGGAAAACCATTTAAGGAAAACCACCCCAGTTCACCAGAGCGAGATTTGAACTTCGATATCCCCATCCTCGGCAGTTCAGCTCAACACTAAACTAGCGCGTTAGCTAACTACGCCACCGAGGCGGGTCACTCCACCTTGTCACATGAAAATTTCCTCACCGATCCACATACTCCTGGATCCAGACCAACTCTGTTCGACAAGCATATATTTGAGTCATATGGCTTCGTTGAGGGTCCGACAGGTCACATCATGTCGCTTGCAACAAGGCCGCATACTACATGACACTCAGTGTTTCCTCAGTTGAAATCTGTCTGCCGCATGCTTCACTGTCACAAGCTTCATGTTTCAAAAATGTTGTCTCAGTGGAATTCTGGCTTTATAGCATGTCTTTTATGACCGATATCAGTCTCTTAAGAGAAACACTTCAGTAAACTTTTTTTTTTTTTCATTTTATTCTAAGATTTTTAAAAATTTTGAAAGTAATATTTATTAACTAACATATTGATCATAAACTAAACTTTATGAGATTCTGTGTATCTAAACATAATAAATATATATATATATTATATACATATATTTCATCTATAAAAATATATCTTTACAGATGAAATATATATTTATTAAACTATACATATCTAGAAAATGAACAAATTTCGTTGAGTCTTGTGACCTTAATAAATAGAAAGCGCATCAAACAATCAGCAAATGGGTATAGAAAGGAACGTTTTGAACCATAAACATTAATTTTATTTATTAATATATATTCAATTTTATTTAAATTTACCATTTTTTTTCCTGTAGAATAAACTATGGGAAAATAATTTCTTTCCTGTTGGCTCCACCAAGCCGAGGTAACAAGACTTCCTTTGATTATTCAACTATAGTTTAGCTTATAAGATAAATCCATATTGTAACTCAGTGAGATAAGACCTTTCAGGGTAAACGGAGCGTAAATCCAGATTTTGACAGAAAGCCCACTTTCGACCACCAACATTGAAGAAAAGTCACTAAAACTTGTCATTATAGAAATATTTCTTTTTTGATTTATTAGCTATACAATTCATCTAAAATATCAAAAGCTTTAAATAGTAATTTCTTATGAACTACTGCACAATTTATCTTTATATTACAAACTAAACGGGCTTAGAATGAAAATACCATTGCAATAATTTTTTCCCGCCATTGTGGCAAGATGAGTTTACGGTTTTGAAAAAACCGGGCTTTCCATGAAACTCAGAATGTATGTTTAGTAAGCATATGGGAGGGAGAACAAAATCTGATAGCTACAAAATTTACTTAAATACCTTTAATTTACTCATAAGTCAAATCAATGTGACCTGCAGCTGTCACTTTTGATAGATATTATTGGTCTCATGGTATAACGAACGCGTTTCTCTCGCGTGAGAATGGATTGCTAGTGACGGGAGGATCGGGGTTAGAATCTCGGTCAGATGTGTGGATGGGTGTTTAGTCCTAAATGGTTTCCCACTAAACCTTTACGCAAATGTGGGTGTATTTATTCTAAATTTCTATCTTCCTCATCATTGTTTTATTCACGTAGTTAATGTATGCTTATAGCACAGATAGATACTAAGATGAGATGAAAATGAATAAATAAAATATAGTAATTCTAATACTATAGTAAAGTATTATCAATTTTGAGCGCAAAAAAAAAGAGGTATTTTCAAAATGTTCCTTACCACCGCGTTTTTATTGTAGCATAGTTGAATCGCACACGAGCTTGTAATAGCAAAAAACGACGGTCAGTACTTATTTATGAGCCTTCAATGAGACAGAATTCTTATGTTTATTCATGAAATTTACTCATATATTATCGTGTTTGTTCTGTGAATGATAAAATAGCTATCAATTTAAATAAATATGATCACTAGGCCCCGGACTTTGTTAATCTAATAATGATAAAAAATATATGACCTATAAAATGTTCTAACTAAAAAATTACTTAAAATTTACAAAGAATTATCTAAAAATTTAAACAAAAACTTGTAAAAATTTCACACGACTAAAGCAAACATGCACTTTAAAAAATGGAAACTTTGAAATATGTATGCAATGGAAAGCCTTTAACAAAGAAACACTTGCATTATTCTAAATATAACAGTGATCTACAATATCGTATTCAAGAGAAATAGCTACTCGCTCCCAAATCAACTCTCTCCAGCTTATATCTGTAACCATTACAACCATACAAGCAAAGAGGATACAAAGTTCATTGCTTACATTATCTTCTCATTCGGACAATTGGTAGATTACAAATTTATGATTGCGTATTGATACATAAAATATTGATAGTATTTAAAAATAGGCTTTTTCAACATAAATGTCTAGAATTTATTGAAAAAAGCCTACAGATGACTCAAAATGCCTTAAAATGACCCTAAAAGGATTTAAGCCAAGAAAATGAGACTCAAAAACAAAATGACAAAAACTACCCCAAAGAATGGCCTAAAACAAAAACGTTTCCACAACCAGGAGATAATAAACCGAATTTATGTGCATATGACCATTGTATGTGATGTACAAAAAATAAATAAAAAAAAGATGACATGTCATCACAATTTGGGATATAATTTCTAATTTTTTTTTATAGTTTGTAACAAAATAATCAGAAATAATTCGTTAGTAAATTACCCATGAATAATTTAATCTCAGAGAAACAAGTAAAAAAGGTTATTCATCATGTACAACATTCCCCAAATACCAATTTTAAACAAAATTGTTAAAGCCATTTCCGAACAATTTTAAATAAAAAAAATCAAGCATCAGTATGCTACTCGTAGTTTTATAGCTATAATTATAACCATGATTTGCCCATGAGACATGTTTATATAACATCTAAATACCAAGTTTAAACCGAATATATCAAACTGTTTCAGCTGTAGCTCCAAGTATAGACATACAGTCATACAGATGAAGAGACAAACATACAGAATACATCCAACCCTTTGGAGTTCGGGAACACATACAGTTTTAAGAACCATCATAATTTCAAGGTAGAAAATTTTCTCTGTGACAGTGCTTTCATAATATAATAAAGTAAAACGACCAGCATGAATAAGTAGTAAAATAATTAAGATTAAAACCCAAATACATTTAACATTTATAAATAACTGAAAGAGATTTAAATAAACTCTCATCCTATCTAGTTAGAAAAAAACACATAAGATTTTAATTTAATGGTTGAGCTTTCTAAACAAATTTTATATTTATTTCTAGTTCAAAAGGAATCGACTGTTTAACAATTATACATAAATATTAATATTAAATTAAAAATTGTAATTTGATAGTTATATATAAAGAATATTACAAACGGTAATTTGACCATTTCCATAATAAAGTATTTCTAATACGCCTATAGCCCTCATTGAAACACAAATGTCTTCTCTCTAAAATGACACTGGCGCCAATACTTGTCATACCAGCAAGATTAGCATGAGGACAACCATAATTATTATCATCATCATCGTCAAATATAAATTATAATTAATGTAATTAATCGTTTGTTTACTGTAATTACCATTTAGTCAGACAATGATATCAAATTAATGTGATGACATTCATTTGGATAATTTGAATAAGCTTAGTTGGTTTGGCATTTTAAAAATACACGGCCAAAGTAGTTATTTAGCACTATGTCTTACTATCTGTTCAGGTTAGACGCATATGTACTAGTTACGCTAATGAGTTAGGGATAATGAAGGTTGAACTCAAAGAAAGTGAGCCCGCATTCACGTTGCGTAAGAGCGGTAAACCATTTTGGAAAATAAACTTCAGTTTACCTGACTGGAATTGGAACCCCGATATCCCTGCCATCGGCAGTATAGTCCAACACGAGGGTGACACCTTAGACCATTCGGTCACTGAAAAAGTTACAATACTATTAAATAAATATCATATACATAGTATATATAAAGTGTAATAATGTACAGTACCCTCGATTGCAGTACAGTCTTGTGCCATTCAAATTTGCCGAAACAATAACCATTTCCAGTGCAAGCATATTGTGTATGCGTTTGTTCAAAGACCATGCACTGGTAAGACGTTGGTTTACGATTAATGTGTTGTTATGGAGTGGTTATTTGACGTTAGTAGTATATTGTAATGTCTACGTTTTGATTACACCATATTATATAGTCTTGAAAATAATATTTAAATTTCACAATATAATATTTTATAGTATTGAAGACTTTATTTATAAATTAAGAAACACATCTTGAGAATCATCATTTGGGAGTTTGAAAATGCATATAAAAAAAATCCATATTTTAGTTTTATAATTTGAACCCAAGAAGTTTAAGAAGTAGACTCCCCTAAAATAAACCATTTTTTCAATTTACTTTCTTGTACGTATAGTTATTAATCCTAAGCTCCTACATTTTTAATATATTTTTAAAACGATTATTTTACCACATCTTACTACCCATCTGGAGTATCTTAATTTAAAAACCGTAATAGATCAAGCGTGAGGGGCGTCGAGTTTATACCTGCATTTTCATATACTATTCCTATTCCTTAGACCCGATTATTTTCCAACTGTATTTTCATCTGCACCCTCTCAAATCATATCATCATTACTCATGAGGATATTAAACCACCTTGACATTCCGTTGGCCTACTGATACTTTTTTTATTAATTCATAGTGTGCTTACAACAAAACCACTTTTCATGGGACAGTGTATTATCAGTAATAAAACATCATTTGTGTTTTAAGTAATGGGTTGTCTTTTAATACAAGTATATTATTTAACACAACGCCATGATTTTACTGTATAGTTTAAAACATGGCCAGTAAGTTGCTGACATCTCGCCTGCTTTCAAGGAATGTAAAACTCAGAATAAACAAAACAATAATTTACACAGGTTTGCGATGCATTCTTGGTGACCGAATTCAAAAATTCCCACTAAAAATTTCACATCTCACACGGTTTTTGCGCACTTTCTTTCATTATGCATCTGTTATGGAGCTATGCATAGTATAGATCTGAACTTTCTAGTTCCTAATGCCATAGATTAAGTAAGTAATGAAAAACACTTATGAAGAAATTTGAGAGTAAATAAGCTTAAAATAATTATTTTATGTACGACAAACTAGATACATCTATCTATCGATCTATATATATGACTACATGTATCACTATATATATGACTACATATATAAATAAATATACGGATATATATTTATACAAAGTAATTCATAGACAAGTACAGTTTTGTATATATTAAAATCTACTAGGCTCAACTCCTTTATCCATAAGAAATGTATAAATATGTTTTTAAAATAAACCGATCTTATTTCATTATTTTAAAGTTTAATTTTAACTCAAATTTCGCTTCTCTGTTTGAATATACTCTTTCTAGATGTTTATTAGATAAAAAGTTATTCTAATTACTATTTACGTTTAATTTATAATCTTTATTAAAAATAAGTCTGCGTCTTTTAAAAACCAAACACACTTGAATAATTGGCCGGAGCCCAATTTCAATATACGGCGGTTTATAGCCTTTTAAGTATTTATTGCTTTATTATTACTTCTATTTTTATCATATAGTGAATTTTTAAAAATCAAATTAGGAATAATCCTAGTCAAATTTGCTAAATTATTCATGGTTATTAAAGGTATTTTTGAACATAGTTCAGCAATAATTAATAATAATTTACCTCTAAAATAGCTATCATGTTTTATCATTATCTATATACTGTAGTAATAAAATATTTATTGGATATATGTACTTTATAATATTGCCCTATATACTATTTAAATACAAAAACTTAGAACCCTCTTTGGTGGTTGAATTGGTTAAGGTGTAGCTCTTTCAATAGAATAGATTGCAAATGACGGGGAGATGGTGGTTCGATCTCCAGTGAGTGTAATGAGGGAGATTTTTCCTAAATGGTTTTGGATTCTCCCTCTACGCAAATGCGGGCAAACCTCCTCTAAATTAAACCTGTCTCGTTCTTAACACAATAGCCTATGCGTATAACAAGACTAGATAGTAAGACGCAATGCTAAAAAATAAAGAAAAATATGAGCTAAATTTTCGAATGGGTCATTTAAACAATGTTATTTTAATAATAATTAAATACAATTTATGGCCACTTAAAGTGAAAGTTTCTCTTATAAGGGCTAGTAATAATGTGGGCATATCCCGTGAAGTGTTTTGGTTTGGAGACAAACAGAACGAGAGGCACGTAGACTTTAATACACCATTGCAGCTATGAAATATAGTCATCTCCTTCTCACCATCACAAACCACACCTCCTTGTCTAGTCCCATGAACGTCTCCTTGGACCTGATCTTAGGGGGAGAACAACCGACTATAAGGACTAGGAAAAAATTAATTACTTTTTTTTTTAATTTTCTGTGTTACTAAACATCTTAATATCGGGTACGCCGAGAAAAGAACCTTAACTATCACACGTACCTAAAATCATACTATTACTCCTTACTCTCTTTTCGGGTTTAAATAATTAGAAACATAACTATATAGTCCAGTGTTTAATAATACAAGTATAAAAATGTATTCATATTTATACTATTTTCAATCCCCATTAAATTTGGTAACTCACAATCTCTACATTAATTATAACTGGTACCCGCGTCGTTGGTCATAAATTCTAAGTGGTCGCTCTTGGAATAGACGGAATTTTAGATAACAGGTGAATTTGAAGGTTTTTACCTTGATAGGGTGTAATGAGGGTGTTTTTCCTAAATAATTTTCCACTCTCCAGCTACTCAAATGTAAGGATGAGGAAAGCATACCTTTTAAGAAATGTGCACTACCTAAAATTTCGTATAGAAAGAGAGGAGGACACGGGTGGATTCTAATTAGTGATTTATGAGCGTACGAAGATTCCTGAATAAAAACGAACTCCCCCGTCCTCTTGGTCGAATCAAGATCCATGTTTTGCAGTGGTGCCAAACAGCCGCTGCTTACGCCAAGTTTTTTCGGCAATGTTTCACTTGCTGATGATATATCATGATAGTATAATATAGTTTAGCCTGTTCCCGGATAAATAAGGTGAGCAACAGAAAATGTCCCATATCGATACAATGAATACTTTTTGAGTTTACTGCCAACAAACAAACAAACAAACAAACAAACAAACAAACAAATAAACAAACAAACAAACAGCTAAACAAAAATTCTAGAAATATATGATTTGGTTTTCTTATTGGTTATACTACCCAGGGAAATAAAACTTCAATGAACTTCAACTTCAATTTGAATATATAGACATACCTTAAAGTTTTATTATATACTAGCATTTAGCCATGGATTCGCTCGCATTAAACAATACATCAATAATTTCGACAACTTCAAATGATAGAAAAGAATAAAACTTATTTGAGAGCAGTGTTTTATGTGCTTACAAAGTTACATGAATAAACAGAGACTCACCCATATTCCCTCCCACTCCACACCCCTGATCATTCATATCACTACCCTTCTTCTATAGCCGCAATACCAGCCACGACGAATGTTCACTACTTACACCAGGATTTTTCGACACTACTTCGCTCGATGATAAGATAGCTTGATGGTATTTATAGCTTACCAGGGTCTCCAAAAAAATAAGGAGTACAACAAAAGAAGTCCCGTCTCGATCCAATGAGTAATTTTTGAATTTACTGGCAATACACAGACAAACATTCTAAAAATGGTTTATTTTGTAATCTTATCGTTTATGATACACAGAAAAAAGGAAAACTCCACAAAATTTGAGTGAGCATACAGAACAAAGAGTGTTATTATATATATTTACTATTTAATAAACCAAAATGAAGTAAATTGAAAGACGCACTACTTATATAGTAAACACCCTATTACACCAAATAAAATTGTGCTGTTGATTTAGTATCAAAAAACAAAACCAAATAAAACTAGTTCACAAGCAAAAACATAAAATGACTGAAAACATAATTACATTTAAGACACAAATTCAAGTACGCTAACAGTGGTGGTATTGTTGCAATAAACACAAGAATAAATGGTTTAAGTTTTCTATCAAAGAAACAAAACTAAATACGCACAGTTTACACGCAAAATCATAATACAACTGAAAAAATAACTGAATTTATGATACAAATGATAGCACGCTAACGGTTGTTCTACCACGTGGAGGCATTGTTGCAATGAACACATAAAATAAAAGTTTATATTTACTATCAAATAAACAGAACTATATAACATAATTGACAAGCAAAACAATAAATTAAATGAAAAAGACAAAATTGTTAAGACTAAAACGACTAAAAATAATTTATGATTATTAAGTAGAATAATTGTTGCAATGGGCACTAAGAGAAAGAGTTTTAGTTTATTATCAAATAAACAAAACTAAATAAACACAATTTATATGCAAAGCCATAAAATAGCTTAAAAATACCTACATTTAGATGCAAATGTAAGCACGCTAACAGTGGATCTCTTACTTGGAACTTTTGTTATAATGAACCACAAAATAAATAGTTTAGTACTACTATCAAAGAAACAAAATTAATAAACCTAGTTAGCACGCAAAATAATAACATAACCAAAAACAGCTATATTTAGGACGCAAATGTAAGCACACTAAATATGGTTCTTACGTGGAGGCCCTGTTGCAATGAACAATAATACACACATGCATTTGTACTATTATACTTCAGTTAATTTCATTTTAAATCGTTGTATTTTAATTATGAAGTGTACCGTAATACGTTATACATTGTTTTAACTATTAGTCAAACGCTACACATGTATATAAACCTAGTCCCCAGAGAAGGTATACAACAGACCTACAGCCTTCATTTTAAAATGGCTACGCTCATTTAGATAGCCTAAGTCCTTTAACATGGGGATTGCTGCGTGCAGTCACAAGTAACAAAATTGCTATCAAGCCGGTATTTTTAAAAAACAGTTCACTTTAAATATGGTTTTACTAGAAAACAGACAAAATTGCCTTCTAGTGTTAATAAACCTGCTTTCACGAAGCTAGGTTCAGGTAGAGCCCCCACTCTTCTTCCCATAAACCAACCCACCCACCCTGAACGAGTATATAAAGACTGTAACTTACAAATAAAATTTAGAATACAATGGCTCTTTTTTTCAAACAAATTTTTTGCAAATTGTCTAGTTGTAAACAATCTTCAGATACCTTCAACTGGTTACTTGTCTGAAAAGGATTTTTTCATTGAAATAGGGTAGTTGAGGGGAATTGCTTGTACCTAAGCTATTGTGTTTGGAACCCCAACCCCTCACAAAGAACAATTTGAAAGTTAGTTATTTCACTTGGAAATGTAACGAGCCCTCCCCAGTGCCCAAGGACTTAACCTGGCTCAAGGAGCGCAGAAAATCTACCGTAAGGCTGAGTGTTTAGTGCAGAGGTCCCCAACCTTTTTGTACCTTAGAGCACATTCAAAACTAACGGTAGTGCGGCGAGCACCAATTACTTTTCAACTAAATTTATAGCCGAACATAATTCATAATGCAAATAACACACACACAAATACATATTATTAAAAGAAATTGTGAGTTTAAAATTTAAAAGAATATTTTTTAAATTTGCATATAAAATAACACAAATGGTACACACGCAAAGTTAGTCCAAAACCAGTTAAAACAATTGAAACAATTTTCACCAAACTAAAAGTCAATATCTACAAATAAAAACAATACTGCTTTATTTACAATTTTAACAAGACCAAAATAAATACACAAGGAAATATTTAACCACTCACCACCATTTTGGTGCTCAGGTACATTTTTAAAATATATGTTTATTCTGTGTTTATTCAGGCAACAAAGCTGGGTAGACCCATGTCAAGATATTTACAAAGGAAATAGGAAGTATTAGCTATGGTATTAGTGAGTAGAATTGTAGTTCAGAGTAAAAATACACTTTGAAAATGAGCCGGCAAAGAAAGAGGAATCAGAGGGATGGATTGGAAAGAGGGGGGGCTTCCAATCACCAACTTCTTGAGAACAGCATACCTGGAGATAAGCACAAACTTGATTTTTGTTGGAAAAGTGACAGATTAAAATATGTGGTCAAAAAGTGGCGGGCAGACGCAAAAGGCTCGGCGGGCGCCATGGCGCCCGCGGGCACAGGGTTGGGGACCGCTGGTTTAGTGTATACCTTGTTTGTGACCTAGCCTTATGTATGTAAATAAAATATCAAATGACAGGAGATAATTTACTAATGGTATTTTTTTATTTGTGAAAGAAACACTATTTACCTTCTAATGTGAATTCTTAAAATTACTGTAAACGTACCTCCAAAACACTTGTTGTCTATGATGCGAGATTTATAATAGGTTTGTTGATATTTCCAAACCTCTCGTTGCCAGGGAGATTTACCAAAAAAATATATTTGCATAAAGGTCCCATATTATAATGTCTTGTCAATGTACTTGTAGATTAATTTATTGTAAAAGTAAAGTATAGCTGTTGGTTAAACTTTGCATTGTGATTTACAATATTATTTTTATATTCTCGTCAAATTATGAACAGTTGCCTTCCATTAGTTCTTATCGTTAACCTTCTCAAAGTTCTAAATTTGTTTCAGGGCTTTTAATTGGCTAAATTTGACCATAGAGAATATAAGCAAGTTATTACATACAACGTATATGATGCTGTTCTGAAAACAAACCTTAGTAATGGTCAAATTTATCACGTCAAGTCTTTGTAAGGTTATCTGTTACCTTTTATTATATTTATTTTGGGCTATAGCTGTATCTTTTTTTAGACAAAAACGTATAAAAAAAGCTTCCTCATAAATTTCTAGGAAACATTTTTGTTCCAAGTATCTCTTCGGTCTTCGAAGTCTTGGGAGCAATAAAAAGTGTAGCTCATCTTCAAAGTCGTCATCATCATACAATATATCAGCCCTTCACAAGATCAATAAATGTGACCTCACCTAAAATTGTGAATGTGGACGTTATGTCTACTAACTTGAAGGTAGACCTCACGTGAAGTTAACGAGCACTTTTAAGTGGAAATTAACGCTTACAACATTGTAGAATCAAAAGTAGTGGTTACTATCCTTTAAATTTATGTTAAACCCTAACGAATAGAATAACGTGACGTTGTAAGATTGGGCCTAAATATTAATATATTTGAATTGATACAAATTCAAAACGCAAATGTAATCACATTAACAGTAGGTTTATTCAACACTTCTTTGCTCGCTGATGATAAATCGTAATTGTATATAGCTTACCCTGCCTGTATTTTTAATTACAAGGAGTACAGCAGAAGAAGTCCCGTCTCGATCCGATGAGTACTTTTTGAGTTTACTAGAAACAAACAGATAGAATCGACAGTAATCACATATTTAGAATTTTATTAAATGTATATATATATATGTAGGGTGTGGATTTGATTTAATAGTACAGGGGACATTTTAATTTGGTTAGTTTCATGTTTCAAAAAATACAGTTTATTTAACGTGGTTTTTCAAGTGAACCCTTAAGTGAAGTTATTTTTAAAGTCGTTATCTAGTAGAGCAACGAAATTAAGCCAATTTCTATATCTAAAATACCATCGATTTAATCGAGACTTTAAATCACTACATTTCACTAAACATACCTCTATTCTTGCTATAAATTATGCACTGCACGCTATGCATTTTTTATTACTAACTAAGCGCTATGCATGAATATAAACCTAGCTTTATACATGTAAAATAAAGATGTGGTGCATTAACCATGTAGCTTATATTTCTCCAATAAAAGCACTTTTTAGCTACTAATATGAAACATACGAAACAAACAACTAAACTATATAAAATAAATGGTACGGCGCACCGCACAGACTTTCTCTCTCTTTCTATAAACTCGTAAGCTTTCCGAACGGAATAATGTACATTGTATCATCACTATTCCACATAAGAACACGCATAAAATAATATACAATGATATAGAATCAATGAGAAAAGAGGCGCATCTTTGTCCACCTAAGAACATTTCAAACAGTTTAATGTCTTCCACAAGGGTCAACACTTCGTATTAAAATTTCGATTTCTGGTTAAAGTTTTAACATTTTATAAGGTGTTGCAGATCTTCAAGTCATCGCATTGATATTTAATTATTCATTTATACATTTTGACCAATAAAAAATGTAAATATTGACTATTGAGTCTAAAATGGAGATAGATCATTGCT
>CABFWB010001413.1:50501-72288 GCA_902151455.1 Timema bartmani
AAATCGACTTTTTCTCTTTTTGCCCTTCAGTAAACTACCCTTAATTTTAGGGGTAGATATCCAATTCCAAAAACCCCTCGGGGAAACCCTATGAAAACCCTAGATATCAAGTTTCAGCTCAATCGGTAAAATAGTTTAGGCTCTAGTTGGAGGTACGTACAGACAGACAGACAGACAGACAGACAGACGGAAATTCAAAAACAACTTTTTCGGATTCAGGGAGTCATGAAACGTCAAAATTCATCAAAATCTCGAGTTCCAATTTTTTGACGATCACCATACTTTCTCTACCTGTAAGATAGAGAGAAAGTAAAAGAATGGCAGGGTGCTTACAGATATATTGATTTTTTATTTATAAAAACACTATTTACATACTAATGTGAATACGAAACAACCAACCTAACCAAAATATAATTATTATCTTTCCCTGCATTTAAGATTCAATGTATTCTGATACTATTTATTAATCTTTGGATTTGCAGTTGATTTGGCGACTAAGCTAAACAGAAAACTTATGAATTCTAAACTCAATAGGAGAATACACCATTGATCTTGTAGTCTAAGACGTCATCTTGGGAAACCAATCAATGTTATTGGTCTTAACATGCAAAAATATAGCCCATGTCCTTTCTGAAATCAAACGGAACAAATGAGTTAAAGTAAGTGGCATTTGAGTTTATCACGAACATACAAACAGCATACAAACAGCACACAAACAAACCTCTTTATGTAATTAATAGAGATAGAAGAAAAAAACTAAACAAACCTAATTTACACGCAAAAACATAAAATGAATGAAAAAGTACCTATCCAACTAATGGTTTTTCAACACTGCTTCCCTCACTGATGTGATAGTATGATGCTGTTCCGAAAAAAATAAGGCATACCACAGAATAAGTCCCATCTCGATTCAATGTTTACTTTTTGAATTACTGGCAACAAGAAAACAGCCGGACATAAACAAATTATAGTCTCATATTGCTTCTTATTGCTTATACTACCTATAAAAAATAGAAATTTCAAGAAAATTTGGATGTACAGATATACTTTAGGGTTTTATTATATGTATAAATTGAGTATAAAGGATAAAATATTGAAACATTGATCAGCTGGTCAAATTTATTTTGTAAATCACATACAAACTTATATTTTACTAAAGACTATGTGTACAAAATTTTGATTCCATTGAACTTCATTTCATATTGATATAAAAAGCAGCATAAAATAAGTTTTTCCTTATAGTAGTCTATTGGTCTGTATGTATTTACCCTTCTCTTACCCTATGAGGTAGCAAGCTCACAATACTGGTTATAAGATAGGGACATAGTATAATCCGTTTACCCGCCTCGGTCGCGTAGTTAGCTAACCCGCTAGTTTTGTGTTGATCTAGACTGCCGAGGACGGGTAGACCAAGGTTTTAATATCAGTCGGGTGAACCGGTGGTGATTTTTCCTAAATGGTTTTCCACTCTTCCTCCACGCAAATGCGGGTTCACTTCCTCTAAATTCAAACTTATCAAATTCCTAACCGATTAACATTATTAGTACGTAATTGTATAACACGAATGCGTAGTAAGATGTTGTGGTAAATAATGATAATAGTAATAATATAGTCCGTCAAGGTAAGACTGCTACCTTTCAGGGTAAATACACACTTTACAGGCTGAAATCAAAATTAATCTAGCTTATTTTTTATTTTCTTCATCATTTATCAGAATATAATGCTAATGAAATTTATATCTTTCGATTAGTTAAAAAATATTATATATTTATTCTTATTTTTATTGGTAATTTGATTAGCAAAAATTTGTCAATACTTGTAGTTTCATAAAATTTGGAGTCGATTTATTTATACTTTAAGGTCAAATTGTTGTCAATCGGATCTCAAGGAAATCCCATTTTTCGTAAATTTTTAAAATCTAAATAAAAAATTTAATAAGAATTTTTTTTGTATAATTATAACAATTATTTGTAATAGAGTTTTGTATATTATAGTTCTATAAAGATAAAATAACCAAAGGTGATATCAATTTTGGTTTTTCCATGTATTTTTACAAATGTAACTATTATAGAGAGCTGGCCTATGAATTTGAAAATATTAATACAAAAACTTATAGCATTTTACTTTATGTAATAAACTTTAAAAATCTATTTCTACAATACAATCTTGGCAGTAGATTTTTGTTTCCACCTTGAGAATGTCCTATTAAAATATTAGGTAATTTGGACTGTAACTTGTGTCTTTTTGTCTTACAGAGTAATTGAAGGGGGCACAACATTTTCCAAAGCCTCAAGGAAAACTTACAATGGATCTTTATAGAAATCTTTTATAAAAATATTGGGACCCAATTTTGTTTTTGTTACTGTCCTCCACATTTTAGATAAAATATTATAATAATTGGTGGGCAGTTTGTAAATTTTATAAATGTTTAATTAATTAATTATTTTGTAGAGTATTATGATTATTTATTATATTTATCCAAAATTGGACCACACATTCATCTAGATGTTAGTTATTTAATCTATTTATCTATGTCAATCTGTGATAAATAATTCTAATAATCCTAAATGAACAGGAATTTCAAAATTATGCCCCACAAATTTGACTAAACAATCATATGGCTGATTAAAAATGGAAATAAAACTACTTGGATTAACAATATGTTTAAAAAATTATTTTATTACTAGAAAGAGAAATCATTTAATCAAGATATTGATACATCTAAATCTTTAATAGATAAGTGATTCAGTCTCCTAGGTTATGTAGAATACGCGTAGTTTTGCCTAGATCTGCTAAATATATCAAAAAGTGATTACATAAAAATACATGAAAAAATGATATTTGATATTAGTCAAGTTTCTAGCGGTGTGCGAAGATTGGAAATGTCTGGATCAAAGGTCAAATCTCCTTTGTTTCGACTTAGAGACCCTCGATAACTTTCAAATCTTCTAAACATTTAAAAGGAAGTAGAATTATACTATGGACAGATTTGAAATGTCTCATTAAATAGGACCTACTTCAATGTATAATCATTTTAATAGCAGTTACTAAACAGTTTCTTAACACCCACTAGTGATTAAATCACATTTAAAATGCATGCTTAGATAGTTTCATATATGTCAGCACAAAGTAATTTATAATGTCATATTTTTTCTCTTAGCCTTTCTCAATACCTAGATGTTCCTATGAATCATTTAAATATATAAATAAGTACTATGTGAGAACAAAAAGAAAACCTTATATTAGAGTTCAACTTCGATTTGCTTCGCTTGTTTCAAGCTTAGCTTCGCATTTAAAACATGACTTTCACACACCCCAAACAGTTTAAAGCTTAACTTACAAAATACGCCAATTCAAGAAACATCGAATAAGTTATTTAGGTTAATGTTGAATAAGATAAATTATTTTAAAATATAAATAGCTTGTTGCTTATCAATTTAAATTGGATCATGTCAAGCATTTACATTTTTTTTTACTTAAATAAAAACTGGAATAAATTTATGGGAGAGTATGCTTAAGTTATGTTAAGCAATGTTTTTATAGCTTATACATTTAAACTGAGCTGCATTGAGCTATCAAATTTGTTACGTGGAATTAATTTAGTGTTAGTTTTGAAAATGACAAACACGCTGACTGGTCATCTAGCCTAAGGGGCGTCAATGAGAAGTAAGTTTAAGAGAAACTAAATCTACCTGTATGCTTTTCAGCTAGGAACATAAAACCAAACCAGTCTAATGATATCCACATTCATTGTACAGATGGTATACTTGGAAGACCAGCCTATCGAACTATAGTAAAGCACACTAACCTTGTATATAACAAGTTATATAAGAATATCTAATTTCTTAACCATTTAAAAATATTTTTTGGCTTTGTATTAGATTTTAATAATATCGGTCAGCGTTTCTCCTTACCCAATATATAGAGAAGACTACTATAGCTATTATGGGCCCTGGGTAGATCTTATAAGTTATTGGTGGCCTTGGGTAGAGATTAGGAGCTATTGTGAGCCGGACAAGACAATCTTAGTAGTTATTTAGGGTTTTGGGTAAATCTTAAGAATTATTGTAGGCGCTGGCTAAATTTTAGGAGTAATTGTGTGCCTTGAGTAAATCTTAGGAGTTATTGTGAGCCACTAGTCAATATTAATAGTTATTATGGACCCTGGATTAATATTGGGAGCTATTGTGAAACCTGTGTTAATATCAGGAGTTATATTAGGCCCTGGATGTATATCAGGAGCTATTGTGGGCTCAGGGTTAATATAAGGAGATATTGTAACCCCCGGGTCAAACTTAGGAGTTATTGTGTACCCTAGGTTCATATTAGGAGCTATTATGGGCCTTGGGTGATTATCAGGAGCTATTTTAGGACCTGCGTTGGTATCAGAAGCTATGGTGGACCTAAGGTTAATATCAGAAGCTATTGTGAACCCTGGGTTAAAATCAGGAGCTATTATGGGCCATGCGTTAAAATCAGGAGCTATTCGGGGCCCTGGGCTAGTATCAGGAGCTTATGTGGGCACTTGGACAGCGATCAACTGGATTATTGATTTTTTGCTTTCTTTCCAATAATATAAATTATAAACATATTCTTAATTTTATGTTAAAAGGATTAACGTTAATATTTAATACTTTTACTGACTAAGTTCATTTTTCCAAAAAAGTTAATACATTCTTATACAATCTCATGCTATGACATATTTAGACTTTACAATTTTTTCTCTTAGGACCACGTTTTTATACTTAAAAATAAAATAAGAAAACCGTAATTTAGGCCTTAATTAACACGAATTAAATGTATTGATTCAATGTTACAAATAAATCGGGTAACTTATTTTTAAGAACACAGGGTAAGCTATCACGTTACCTTATCAGCGAGCAAAGGAATGTCGAAAAACCAACTGTCAGTGTGGTTACATTTGCGTATTAAAATTGTGACAATTCAAATATATTAAATTTTAATGTGTAAATCTTCTTTGTAAATATCCTTGGCAACGAGGGGTTTGGAGAAATCAACAAACTAATTATAAGTCTCCTTGGAAACGAGGGGTTCGAAAAGATCAACAAATCATAAATCACCTTGGTATCAAGTGTTTGGGATGGAAACAAACATCCTAGTAAATTTAAAGAGAAACTCTATTTTGTGTTAGTTGTTTTGTATTCACACTAGTAGGCAAATGGTGTTTCTTTAACAAATAAAACCACACATGGGTAGAGTTCAATATTTTTGTTTGATTTAATTTTACATTTACGTAGATAAATATTCACATAAATAGATTATCACATATAAGGAAGGACAGCTTACCCAAGAGTTGACAAGGAAATAATAAAATAAAATATTATGCACTGTATATTTGTTTGATAACAACATGAGCAGGGACTTTTCCTATTATCACAAAAATAAACATAAGATTTTATTTGATTGTTTCTTTGTCTACTTTTGAGTATGCTGCCTTTTATGGGATAATTTAAGCTTCATACCACGGCTACATCAAGAAAAGGTAGACAGTTTACTTCACAGTATGCTATAATTTTTGCCGATAAGGCATGAAGGAGTGTGACAATGACCACTATTCGGAAATACTTTCGACACGCTTGTTTAACTATTGACTATGTGACTTTTGATGCAGAGGGTTAAATGTCACTCAATGAACTGCAACCATTCGTCAATGATACTTCTTTTAAAATCATAAATATGGACCATGAAGATTTTTGGTTTATTTTAGCACCACGTCTTACTGACCTTTTGGACTTAACGCTTATATACTAATTATGCTAATGTGTCAGGGATGAGGAATACTAGACTGTACCCAGATATGCGAGGAGGGAAAGTGGAAAACTATTAAGAAAAAACCACCCTCAGTACACCCGACCGAGATTAAAATCCTGATCTCTCGTCATCAGCAGTTCAGTCTATTTAGAGAGTGACGCTTTAGACCATTCGGCAATTAAATAGAGAAAAACTATAAAGTTATAACAAATTAAGTCTCACTAGATGAGGCCACCGTTAAGGTTGTGAGAGATGGTTTCGAAATGGAATCAATAAATATTGAAAATGACTTATACGTGAGTAAAGAAAATGTCTCGTCATTGAAAGAGCCGTTGGAGGATTTAAGGACGGTTCTAAGGGTACGACCAGACTGGGAGAGCGAGCGCACGAGCGACTAAAAAATAAAATAGAACACTTTGGTTGTAATGAGAGGTGGCCAGACTGGAGCAAGCGCGCGCCAGAGTAGGCCTTTACAAATAAGAATCACCATTAGCACGGATAGAAGATGGTAAAACCACAACAATAAATCACTTGTAAAAAACCACCCTCATTTCACTGAGACAAGATTCGAACCTTTGCCTCCTCGTCAACAACTATCGAGAGTTATTTGCTAATCACGCGCTCGCTCACACGCTTGTCAGTCTGCCGAACCCTATTTAATATATATATACAATGAGAAATCAGGTGTATAAAAAACTCAGATACTTGAGGAGACACATAAAATATTAATTAAACAACCTGAGAGTAACAATGTTAATTAATAGATCTCAATAAAGTTTATACTGTTCTTTTTGTTTTTGCCTTATCTTGTGCTTATTGGATATTTATTGGAACAACTTTTAACGACCCCTAGATATATGTGTGTGTATATATATATATATATATATTAAATATTACGGCCATCTCGAAAGAAAATTGTGGCTCTAACTCTTATAAGCTGTTGCAAGCTTTAATCAATAATCTTATAAATAATATAAGATGTGTATTTGTTTTTGTTTTTTATATATGTGTGTCTGTGTGCTGGTGGGTATGTGTGTATACACTATGGCTCCAAAACCAATTGTTCTAGAGGGCTTAAACTATATTGATAAATATAAATGAAATGTCTGACTGTAGCTCAATCACACCCAAACCACTAAATACTTTTAGGAGACATAAGAAATTAAAAACTGCCGGGAATGTATTGAGATTACTCCAAATATTCCAATAATTCTTAAATATTTTAAGTTTTTTAGTGGAGTTTGGTGAAATTGGGTATTAAGAAATTTCCAAAACTTTTTTTACAAAACTGCTTCTCACTGTGGTATAAGATTGACATTTGTCAGGCAATTATAAAGACCAAACCGAACACTCTTAACAAATTTAAATTTTATAAATTAGTGACCAAAAAAATGACACATATAATAAGACACCGTTTGGTAGAAAATTCAAATACATACATGTAAAAAGACACCATTAAATGACCATAAGAGTGTGAACATTTATAATTTGTCAGGAAAGTGGATGGACTTCCTCTGATAACTAAATGTGTATGCATGTTTTTTTTAAATTTTATATTTAAGCTTTTGAAAATATGAGATATAATTTCAAAATATAATCAAAAATTGTGGAAATTTAAATATTTGTAATCTTGTACAAAACCAGCTGAGATAATCATTAATTGATGCAAATTTTAAATTTTAAATACAAATTATTAGAAAAGCCATATTTTTGCTATGGTAGAAAATTGAAATTTAGCAGTTAATTAATTGTAAGGACCAATCTGTCTCTTTAACCGCTTATTACTGATTTTATTTCTTTTTGTTAAATTGTGATGCTCTTTATTTAATTATGTTTTTGTAGAAATTTATTTAATTTACTTTCAATATCTTATAATTACTTATTGGCAAATATTGCGTTTCCTATAGATTTTGTTCATTTTTTCACTCAGTTGGGCTTATAAATGTTTTGTTTCAAGATTGTTTTAAAAACGCATTGGTTTACATATTTGGTTTGGGATTGTCATGGTTATCTTGACATTGTAAAAGAATAAATTAATATAACAAATACAGCTTGGTGTTGAACAACCTAATTCTATATAGTTTTGATATATTTAGGCCCTATGAATTGTTCGAACACTTCTAAAATCATAAAGATTTAATTTAAAATTTGGCATTCTGATAGGTATTAAAATATTTATCCATAAAAGTTAAAAAATGAAATCTTTTGTTGGAGGATTCAAAATAGCTGATTGACTTATGCCAGAAACGTTTAAAATGAATAATAACTCTTCTAATCAGTAAATTGTTAGAGCACTTTTTAACACCCATTTTTTAAATTCTTTAACAACCAATTATTTATCTAATGTCACTCTCCTTTAGTTTTTATTGGCATCAACAGGTAAAAATTCAAACATTGTATTTCGAGAAGTTATAACTTAATATTAATAATGGCTTTTATCTTTAAACATATGTTCAAATTATATCTCTATAATATTGACGTTGTGTTTTAGTTAGTATACTTTTCCCGTTTCGTAAGACAATTTAATTAAAAAAAGCATTGATTATCAATCATAAATTAAGATGTGGTTACTTTTCACCGTGGTTAATTTTATTGATCGATTTCCCGTGTGAATAATGAGTACACCAGCAAGGTATCACTAAGGCTATTATTTGAACCAAATTTGGAGATTTATTTTTTCTTATAACATGTTGTTATTTATTCAGATAAAAATTTTAAATATCGAAATTTATTTATGTTCACTAACATTATTAGTAATGAGAGTATCTATAATTTACTATTTTTACATTATATATAAACTATTAAGTATGGGCTTAATTTTAATATTTAATTTATTTAATCCTCTATACTATTGCAGAGAGGGAGTTGATCCTTTATCCAAATAAAATGGAGAGATTATGAATATTATGTTTAATTATATGTTGATACAAAAGTTACATATTAATATGTTTTATTTAGTATTTATTATTTAAATCATACTATAGCGAATCCGCTCAGTCTTAATGACCAATTATACATTATTTAGTTCTATTTGGTTTAGTTTTTCACTTGAGATTTTCACTTTCAACCTGATATCATATATTAATTCAAATGCGGGCACTTTATACTCTTAGATTATGACATAAAAAAAAACCTGGACTCAATGTCACTTTTAAAAATATATATAAAATGTTGCAACACTTATCTAAATTAGAAAATTTAATTTTTTGATGTGATTGAACAGAACAAACTATTATATTTGAAATAAACCACCAATTTACTTAAAATCATTACTAACAATAACTATCTATTAGTCTCTTTAATTTTATAAATCAATACTATAGCCTATGGTTTAATAAATTAATACTTACCCTTATGTAATACCATTTACTCTCCCATGTGTCTGTTAAATCAAATTTAGCAATTTAGATATTTAAAATTATGTCACTACACTTTACGTATATGAGCTGTGATTCTTAGACATGTTTATATAATGTCTACACAAAATTACATTCAGAAAATTTAATAGTGAATTAAAAGCAATTAATATGTCCTATTATTATATCATTTGACATTTTCATGATTATATTTAGATTGTTTCTTAAGTAGACGGTTATGATGAATAAACTTTGGAATAATAAATTGTATGTTTTTTCTGTTAAATAAAATGATAAAATATTAACTTTCTTTTTCTTGAAGTAATAGCTCTTGGATATAAGGTTGTTTAGTTACCACCCTCTCACTCCCCTTTCTCTCCTAGTTTACTAGTCTATTATAAACGACAATAGAGATTCTTAAGTCAAAATCTCACTCACTTTTCTTTTCATTTTATCTTTTATTCCCTTCACGTTTTTAGAATAATAATAAAAAAAATACATCGCTAAAAGTGGAGGTATATAAACAGGAGGGACATTCTGTGTGCCCGTTAGATCTACTTTGAGTGTTGGGAAACAGGCTAGTGTCACGGACATAAACACTCCATTAAGTTCCGCTTCCTCGTTTTACCAACATGACGGAGGTAAGTTCATAAATAGACCAACAACTACTTATGTTAATATATGTTTATGTTCTTATTGCTAGAGATCATAAAATTAAAAATGGTTTTAGTTATACAAATGAGGAGCTAGTGTATAGATACACCCTAAATTGAGAGGCGATTGTTAATATTTTAATTTAACTTCAAATATATAAGATATTTGAGTGTTTTTTCAATAATCTATTGAAATATTTCTAGTGTGATTGAATAATTTTAAACAATATATAAAATCCTATTCCCAAAGAATGCAAATGTTGGTTCAGAAAGATTAAAATAGTGGCCAAATTTCTGCACCTAGTTAAACTTATTTAGCCTTTAGTTTGTGTATATGATATACGATAGTTCAACGTGTAATGATAAACTTAATATACCGATATTTAAAATATTTTAAAAAGGATAAATTATTATTACATAAATAGTATTTTATTTTAATGGAGGCTCTTAATCGATGCTTATATTTGAATTCCAAACTTGCATAATTTATGTTTGTAAATACGTTTTTGGGTTGGAAAGGCCTTTTTGGCGGATCAAATGATTATTATTTCTAGCCCGCTTTGTCTTTCTAAACTAAACCAAATCACAAATACCTTTTATAATAGTTGCTGTAGTTTGGTAACTAATTTACTTAAATTTTCTACAAAAACGTAAATTCAATTAATCACATAATATCGGGAAATAAAATGCTTATCGTTAACTTTGTTATAATTCCTATTTTATTTAAGCATTTCATTCAAATTTATTTTATTAGTTTTACATGGTACCTGGAATGTCAGGCGAATGTAAAAAATGTCGTTGAAATTGATGAAGTTTTGATGTTAATGAGCAAGAACATAATTATCAACTATTTTTTATAGAAACAAGCCAACCATTAATGTTTCAATATTTACTCTTATAAAATAAATCTATTTTTATTTTAATACATATTACTTGAGTTAGTAGATAAAACACTATTTTTTAAATTTGTTTTTTTAGCACCGCGACTTACTATCCATTCGGGCTAAACGCATATGTACTTAGTACTATAATGATTTTAGGAATAAGAAAGGTTATAATTTTATAGGAAAGGATCTTCATTTGTGTGGAGAGAGGGTCTACAACCATTTTGGAAAACCACCCTTAGTACATCAAAACACTATTGAATGTTCTTCTATTCTTGGTAGCATCACATTCATTTTCTCTCGGTAATCTTTTGAAAAGTTCATTTGTCTACTTATAATCAGTATATAAGTGGGATGGTGTGGAGTGTTGCCAGGGTACTCATACATAAGTTCGAATCTACATATCTCACACGGGATAAAATAACTGGATATTGATTGTTCTATCAAGTGAAAATAGTAATTCACAGATTCAGTTTAGTAAAACTTTGCTTACCCTGGAAACAATCCACCGTACTGGTAGACTCATACTTGTACACATTCATTTTACGTTAATTCCTACCATCAATCTTATATTTACACTTTCAAAAGGAGCAAATTAGGCTTTCATACAACTATTCGCTCTGAAATATTTATCAAAACTTATTTAATTTCAAATTAACTTGATAATTACATTACCTTTACATTTGATTAAAATCAAATTCACCTAATGCTTGAAGAAAGCCATTCCCTTCAAATTTTAGTGTAACAAAGTAGATATCATCAAAAATTTAAATTAGTGAATCTACCTTGATCGTAGTAATTCATAGGATATTTATATCATATGTTAGTAATCCAAAACATCGTGATACACTTAATCATTTGGATACATTTCTAATAGAAAGATAATGAGGATGAATAATGAATAGTGAAAATAAATGGTATGGAACTCCACATGGATTTTCTCACTCAATTGTTTAAAAATTGAGATATTTACACAAGACTCGTAATATATGTGAAACTAAATAATATACACTAGCAAATCCAAGCACAAATTGCATTATACTTACGTAAAACTTTTTTGATTCTCAGTTTTTAATTTTGTAATTTTATTTTAAAGGAATTAAAGTCCTCATTTGTATATTTGGACCAATAAAAAATATCGATATTGGGTCCCCAAGGGTCAAAACTTCCTATTAAAATTTAGACTGCCTGTTAAAATTTTCGACATTTTATTAAGGGTTGCACATCCTATGGTTATCGCATTTCTATTAAATTCCTCATTTATAAATTTAGACCAATAAAAAAGGTAGATATTGATTATTGAGTCTAAAAGGTAGAGATAGATCATTGCTGTACAAACATTTCCCCTAAGAGGTTAAAGGAAAAAGAACATCAACTTTTTGAGATACTTAATAATATTTACTAGCTCTATGGCATTAGAGAATTATTTCGTTAAATATTTAGTACGTTTCGTCTACAACTAAAGCTAAAAATTTGATGTTAATAGTATATTTGACAGTATCACAGAAACTATTGGCTTTATACAAATATATTTCAAATAAAAGTTTTTTTAATTCAATAGTACTGCAATTTTGCAATGATAATTTATTTAGTATCTCAAATAGTTGCGAAGATACGGACATTTCTGCTTCTGTAAAGTACCCTAAAAGTCATTTTCATTGAAAAATGAAAATATCCCATTTATTTATAATCTTAATCAACGCTTAGATACGAGAATTTAATCGAAAAAATTAGAGCCGATTTTGAAAAAATCGATTTTTTCTCTTTTAGCCCTTTACTAAACTTGTCGTTATTTTAAGGTTAAACAGACACACAGACAGACAGCATTGCCAAAAACACTTTTTAGGGTTCAGGGGGGTCATGAAACGTCGACATTCATAAACATCTTGGGCTAGACCTTTTTTTACGGCCAAAATAATTTACCTTAAATTTTCGAAAAGTTAATATATATATGTATATAAATATAAATATATATATATTCGTAAATCTTGGAAAATATTGGTAATATTAAAATATATATTTCAAATAAAAGATTTTTATTATAAATAGACGCACATATTTACTATGATAAGTAATTTCATATCTTAAATAGTTATGAAGATATTTAAAAAAAATTAGAATTAAGCATCAGACCGGAACCCTTAAAGACCTTTTGATGAAAAATTGAGAGTAGTCATATTGTTTGTAATATTGATAAATTCTTATAAATGAAATTTAATCAAAATCGTTAAAACCTATTTTGATACAATTGATTTTTACTCCTTTTGCCATTCAGTAAACTACCCTTAATTTTAGGGTTGGATATCTAATTCCAAAAATCCCTCGGGGCAACCCTAAGAAAACCCTAGATACTAAGTCTTAGCCCAATCGGTAAAATAGTTTAGGCTCTACTTCGAGGTACAGACAGACAGTCTAAAAATCACTTTTTCGGATTCGGGGGGTCATGAAACGTCGATTTTCATCAAAATCTTGGGCTCGACTTTTTTGACGATCACAATACTTTCTCTGCTTGTTAGGTAGCGAATAAGTAAAAATAGTTACTATTTAGGAGGTAAATGTTAAGTTTAAACATATTGAGTAAACATAATGATGTAAAAATTATATCGTAAGTTTGAATTAATGTTTATGTAGAAGATTCTAATTATATAGATCTATTTGTTTTTACGACTAAAATGAATAGTACACTTCAACTACCCCACAAGGTAGCAAGCTTACCCTGCGCATTTTCACTATGGCATAACTTATAATATAAAACAGGGCCATAGTGTAATACGTCAAGGTAGCTTTCAGGATAAATGGAGTGTACATTAGAATAAATACAATTTGTGTTCCAACTTTTTTTATAAACCGTGGAATAATAATTCATTCAGAATCCATTTTTCTAAAACTTGATTTAATAAATTTATTTATTTATTTTAAGTTTTTACACAACCTGAAACTACAATTAAAATATTTATGTATTTTCTTGTCATTTTTAAAATTATTTCCTATATTATACTAAAGATTATATGTGTTTTTACCACTAAACATATTGGCTAGACCTGGTAAAAAAAATCTTCCACTTTGACTTATTATCATAAACTCAAAACCCAGTGGTAGAAATGAAATAATAAATATTCAAGATATACAACATGAGAATAAATATTTTGATTTAGAAAAAAATACTAATACTTACATAGAAGAATCAAAATGAAACCCAAAATCTTAAAATCAATTTTAAATAGATTATATATTTAGCAACCGTATAATTATTAAAACATATTCATTCTTTTCTATTATACATGTTAGTTACACTTTATATAATGTGATACTATATTTAACTGGACTGGCAATGAACGATTGGCTGTCTATTAATCGAAACTCTCGCCTTGCTGTGGTATAGTAATGAATTAGTTTTCTCACTCTCCTGAGTGCCTGTTGTTCATATCCCTGTCAGCAATGCAAATTGTTTATTATTAAAAAGGTTTTGAACTCGACTACAATAAGTAGTCCATAGGCACAAATGGATTAGAATGTGTTTAAATAAACTAAACTTAATATTATTTATTTTGGTTTTAATAATAGATCAAGATTTTTTTGAAAATTGTATTCATGAAAAATCTAATTATTTAAAAATATTTCAATATCATAGTTATTATTATTACTATTTACTTAATTGCTGTGCCTTTACTTGCTAACATAAACTTCATTCATAAATAGATTCAAGGAACACTTCATTAACAAATACCTGCAAGGGATATCAACATTTGCTATTTATACCACCCTCACCTCCTTACTAGACCGCTGGGATATGAACATTAACCTTCTTTTCCCAAGAAAACCAGGATAGATGAGCGTGACGTTTACCCCCCGTAACCACTGATGCAGGTATAGATAACTTAACATTGGAAATCTTTATTGAACATAATTAAACACTTTATTGAAATATAATCAAAGCTCTAACTAAATAAATGCAGTTTTAGATGATCACATTCATTGGTTGATCTTATTTCAATATTTATTCTTTTGAAATATTTACAAATATCAGGTGGAGTAATCTTTATTATCTGTAAAATTTATTTAGCTTATTTATGACAATATTTCATAGAATGTAAAAGTTTTATTTTAGGTTTTTTTTTTTTGTATTTTCAAATATAGTCTATTGCTGCTTATTAATGGTCAGGAACGCACCCAGAAATTTACATTTGAGGGGAAGAGGGAGGAAAGAGTGCACATGTGATACACCTAGGCTAATGTTACACTATTTTTTTCCAATTTTAAATTAAGGGTACTGTTAATGTTTGAAGTAGTGTATATCTTTTGAATATTATATTGAAAGCCTTATATCCAAATTTAGCCTATGCTCTATGTTTATTATTTTTTCATTTATTTGAGGTATTTAACGTGCACTATCCGAACCAACTGATTAAAAATGTACAAGACTTACACATTAATTTTAAATCTAGAACAGACACAACATCCACTAACCAGCCGTTAATTCATCACTGAGAAAGGAAAAACCTTCTTTTCACTGATGATAAAATCTTTGGCCATCCGAGGAATAGAACTTGGAACCCTTAACTCAATAGATAGAAAAGCTATCAAATCAGCTTAGGTGTCAAAAATGCTCTATATTATAGTTATATATGTCACAGGAAAAGTAGATTGTTAGGGAGAGTTGACTCGGCCTAGGTAAAGTCGACTCTTACTAAAAGTATCAGTAAAAGTTGATAGAGAATAAACAGATCAACTTTTCCTAGGAAGAGTTAACTATGCCTGCTGTGGTTTGGTAAAAGTTGATTCCGCGATGTTTCTCTCCACATGCGACTTCGCACGCACATTTTTGTTTTGAATATCCCAGCTCTATTTGTTTACTATTTTTTTCTAGGTTAGGTTAGGTTAGGTTAAGTTAGGTTAGGTTAGGTTAGGCTAGCTCTGCAACTCAAAGTGCCACAAATCTTTATCTTGCTGTAATAAATAATAAATATTTATATCTCTCTTTGTATCATAAAGGTTTTGCTTTTTTATTTGATTTTTATTAGGTAGTAGACCATTTCCTTGCAAAAAGTCAACTTTTACTAACTAAAGGTAGGTACGGTCCACTCTGACTAGTAAATGTTGATCGAAATTCATCATTTTTCACTTTTAATCAACTTTTACTAAAAAGACCAGTAAGAGTCGACTCGGCCTAGGTAAAGTCGACTCTTACTGGAGAATCTACTTTTCCTGTAACATATATAACACGAGCATGTTTAGACTTTTATCTACATTATTTGCGGATTTGAAGTGTGGTTAGAGTGGTGGTGGAAGAAATTCCTCGTTTGTCACTGTTACTGGTACTCTCTTTTTTTGGTAATGAATTTCATAACTGGTATTTAGATTATTTTAGAGTGATTTTCAATGGAAATCCTTGGCTATAATCAGCGAAGTTCAATGAAAAATTAAACACCACACATTCATATTATACAAAGATTATTGGGTCGTTGCAGCGATGGCTGCATATTATTGAACTAAAACATATTTTAAACTTTTTATTGGAAAAGGATCTATATAATAAGCCCTCACTTACTTTTTAGTTTAAAGTTTACTCATAGAAGGCTATCAACTTTACTTGGATTTATTTGAATAAAAACGTGTATTTTACCCTTTCACGCCCCGGTGAGAACTTTAAAATGACTCCTCTCCCAGATTTCTATCTATTCGTTGCACCAAACCACTAAAGTAATGATTGAGCTAATACTACTTTTAAACAAAGACACATATTTTATTTACCAATAACATACAGCTATACACAAATTATGGTTTCCATGGTGATGTAAGCAAAGAATGATTGTACAGATGAACCACAGCCCCTACAAAAGGAAAAGATGGAACATTCTCTAGGAAAATTCTGTTTTAGTTTTAGGCCTCTATTTTTACCCGCATCCTGATTCCCTTATCTTTAAAATGGGTGTTCGTTTGTCAAAATATGTTCAGTAATTTCCTCGTAATTTCTATTACTGGAAACGGGCTTATCAAATAATATATTTAATAAGATATATGATAGAGAGAGTGATAAAATGTGATGGGGGAAATGAGAATGTAGGTGTTTGAATGTGTGATTGTGTAAGTGTGTGGGTGAATGTGAAAATAAGAGTGTGAGAGTGAGAATGTGAGTGTAAGAGGTAGATAATGAGCAATTGAGAGAGATCGAGTGAGTGAGAGCGAGTGATAGTGAGAGTATGGCTGTGTTAGAGAGAGAAATACTGGGATAAGAGAAAAATAGTGTGTGTAAGAGGAGAAAGAGTGTGTGGGAGAAAAAGAGTGTATTTAGGAGGAGAAAGTGTGTTCGTGTGAGATAAATTGTGTGAGAGAAAGTGAGAGAGAGAAAGAGAATATCTAAGGGTGAATTCGTGTTGAGGTGTGTGAGAGAGAGAGAGAGAGAGAGAGAGAGAAAGAGAGAGAAATAGTACAATTTTGGAAGAGATATTGTTTGAAAAAGAGGGAAAATGTGAGGGCGTGTGAGAGAAAGTTAGAGAGGGAGAGATTAGTTTAGAGAGAGAAAATAAGATTGTGAGAGAGTTAGAGAAAGAGTTAAAGAGATAAATTAAGAGAGTGAGTTTGAGAGTAAGAGTGGGATTGATAGAAAGAGTGGGTTTGAGAGAGAGAGGGTTTGAGAGAGAGAGTGGGTTTGATAGAGAGAGTGTGTTTGAGAGAGAGTGAGTTTGAGATAGAAAGAGTGAGATATAAAGAGTGAGATTGAGAGTGAGATAGAGAGTGAGATGGGGGAGTGAGATGTAGAGAGTAAGATGGATAGAGTAATATAAAGATAGTGATACAGAGAGAGTGAGATAAAGAGTGTGATAGAGAGAGGGATATATAGAGAGTGAGATTTAGAGAGAGCGTTTGAGAGAGAGAGCGTTCTAGAGATAGAAAGTCCAAGAGAGAGTGCGTTTGAGAGAGAGCTTAATATAGAGAGAGTATAATAAAGATAATATGAGAGAAATTATGTGATAAAGAGTGTATGTGAGGGTAGAGAGTGTGTGAAAGAGAGATAAGTGTGAGAGAAAGAATGAGAAAATATTATATTAATGAGTGAGTTTTATAGAGTGTTTGTGTGTCGTGTGTGTGTATGTGGCAAGAGAGTATGAGAGCGTGTGTGAGAGCGTGAGAAAGTCTGACAGAGAGCGTGCGAACATATAGATGTGGTACTCAAACATTACAGTACTTTTAAATATCATTCCCTCAAAATTAAATATCAACATGGAAACATGACTGAACTTACTGTATTTGTAAGAATGTGAAAAGATAGATGATGTACACAAAACATTACTTTTAAATATTATGTACTCAAAATTTAGCAGACAATTAAAACGTAACTTAACTAATGTATTTGTATTGTGTTCCTATTTGCTAAAATGAACATCAAAACTCATTATTTTAATAAAATGAACATCAAAACCTATTATTTGAAAAAATAAACACCTAAACTCATACTTAGATAGTTAAAACAGCTATTTTTAAACATTATTCAAGATAATTTTATCATTTTTGTGCTTATAATACATACCTAAACATATTTAAACATCATTTTATCAGGCGCGAAACAAAACGTAGACAATATTTTCACGAACTTAACAACTTAGCCTTTTAATAATCGAATATGCTCAATATTATTGATTTTAAAGCGAACTAATGATAATAACATCATAATAAAAAATTAATGTTTCCTCAGTTTAGGAATCTCAATTTAGATGTGTTATGACCAGCATCCAAAGAGAAATATTCATCCAAAGAGAAAATTGTGATATGTTTGGACCAACAAATAAAGATTTTTAGCCAAAGAGATATATTTTATTTAGAGATTTACAGCCATGCAGCAAATATCGGCCTCCATGGTGACTAAACAAAGAATGAAAAACAGAAAATTCTCTGCGAAAATCGGGTTTTTGTGGAAAACTACAATTTTCCCGACATCCTGGACTCATAATAGTTAAAATGAGTGGTCGTTTGTCAAAATCTGTTCAGTCATTTCCTCGTAATTTCTATTAACTGAAACGGGCTTATCAAGTTATGTATAAGACTAGTGGGTCGCTGCAACGATGGCTGCAGATTATTGCACTAAAATGTATTTTAAACTTTTTATTGGGAAAGGATACATGTAATAAGCCCTCCCTCCTATTTTAGTTAAAAGTTTACTCGTCAAAGACTATCAACCTTTCTTTGATGTATAGTTTTCGGTGTGTAATTTGAATAAAAACTTATATATTTCCCCTTCACGTCCCGATGAGAACTTTAAAATGACCCCTCTCCCAGATTTCTATATATTCGTTGCACCAAACCAAAGTAACAATTATTGAGCTGATATTATTTTTAAACAGAGACAAATATTTTATTTACCAAGATACGGCTATAAACAAATCATGGTTTCCATGGTGATTTAAACAAAGAATTATTGTACAGATAAACCACTGCCCACACAGAAGGAAAAAATGGAAAATTTGCTAGGAATATTGGGTTTTAGTTTTAGGCCACTAGTTCTACCCACATCCTGATTACCTAGTCTTTAAAATGAGTTCCTTTGTCAAATTCTGTTCAGGCTTTTCCTCGTAATTTTTATTACTGGAAACGGGCTTATCAAACCATATATATTAAGATATAATAATATAGAGAGTGATAAAATGTGATAGTGAAAATGAGAGTGTGTGATTGTGTAATTGTGTGGGTGAGTGTGAAAATGGGTGTGTAAGTGTGGGAAAGTGCATGTAAGAGACTGAGAATGAGCAATTGAGAGAGATTGAATGAGTGTAAACGATTTATAGTGAGAGTATGTGTATGTGTTAAAGAGAGAAATACTGCGAGAAGAGAAAAAGTGTGTGTGTGAGGAGAGAGAATTTATGTGATAAAAAGAGTGTGGGAGAGAAAGTGAAAGAGAGTGTGTGCGAGAAAGATGATATGTCTGGGAGAATGCGTGATAAAGTGTGTGAGAGAGTGTGTGTGAGAAAGAGAGAGTGTACAATATTGGGAGGGATATTATTGTGTGAAAGAGAGATAAAATGTAAGGGTGTGAGAGAGAGATTGAAAGAGAAAGTTAGAGAGGGAGGGATTAGCTTAGAGTGAGAAAATTAGATTGAGAGAGTGAGGGGGAGAGAGTTTAAGAGAGAGAAGGTTTGAGAGAAAGAGTTATATAGAGAAATTGAGAAACCAATTTTGAGAGACAGTGGGTTTGAGAGAGAGTGAGTTTGAGATAGAGAGAGTTTAAGGCATAGAAAGTGAGATTGAGAGAGAGTTTGAGATAATGAGATTGAGATGAGAAAGAGTTTGAGAGAGAATATTCGTCCAGAGAGAAAATTGTGATGTGTTCAGGCCAACAAATAAAGATTGAGTTGTATTTTTTTAGCCAAAGAGATATATTTTATTTAGAAATTTACAGTCATGCAGCAAATAACGGTTTCCATGGTGACTAAAGAAAGAATAAAATAACTGAAAATTCTCTGTGAAAATAGGGTTTTCGTGGAAAACTACTATTTTTTCCGACATCCTGGACTCCTAAACGTTAAAATGAGTGGTAGTTTGTCAAAATAATTTCATTCATTTCCTCGTAATTTCTATTATCAGAAAATGGATTATCAAATTATATATAAGGATTCCAAAGACTTCACAGTTATATTTACACTAATACAAATGTTTTATTGCTATAGAGGAGTTTTTTGTGAAAATAGTCCCCTAATACTAATACAAAAGCAGACCTCGGGGGTCTTAGGGTAAAGTTCTCGCCTCAGGTTCCAATCGTAGGCTCAAACCCAGCCGTGGTCAACAGCTTTTTCTTGAGCTATATAATCCGCAGCACAGCTTCCTTCGGAGGGGAAGTAAACCGTTGGTCCCATGTCAATTGTGGTATGTAAAAATACCTTCACTGACAAAATTGGTCATCTCTTTCGTTCTCGTGCGTAGAAATTCTCGTGTGCTGATTTAATTAGTAGGTTCAAGAAGTGCACATACAATACTTAAAATAAATAAACTATTAAAAAATATGTTAAAGATTTAAAAACATATTTTTACCAGGTTTATTCAGTCGACCATGATAGTATTTTTTTTACAAGTAAGCTTTAACTAACAATCAGGTTAACAATCCTATCAGGTAAGTTTTTTATTTCAATCCAAAAACCTTCATTTGTCAGTTTAAAATAAATTTGAAGCTATTATCTATATTAAATGATTCGTGGCTACTCAGGGTTCCTAAAAATATAATTATTAAATAAATTCAATTTTAAAAATAGGAACATTTGTTGGAAATAATTGTTTTTGTTGCACCTTACGCCTATGATTATTAAAAAGGTTGTATACGTATTTGCTATCAACTTTTTTGAGCAGGATGCACTGGATCCCATGATTTATAGTTCTGATCTCCCATTAGTCAGTATTATCAGGCGAGAAGAAACGTTTTAAATTCAGGTTAATATGATGTAGAATACAAAATTAAAGTTTCTTTATGTATCATCAACGTCATCTATATCTGTGCATGTTTAAATATTAATTTGATAGCTCTAAGCAATGAAACACTGTTTATTCTTGTTTAACATTACAGTATATATGTTAATTTATGTCATAAAATATGTATACAACATTAATAGTATATTATAACAAGATTTATTTGTCCCGAATTGGTGGTAGCATGCTTTAAGAAGTCACGCTCACAAAAGAGTGGATTGCCGGTGATGGGGGGCTCAAGTTTCAAATGCGGGACAGTCATACTGATGGTGTTTTGTATAAAATAACTTCCCCCTGTCCTTCCACGGAAATGATGATATATTTCCTATAAACTATAACTTTCTCATATCAACCACTTTTGTGTAAATATATAGCATTAGACCACGATACATACACAAAACAATCTAACAAGATATTTCATTGTGAATGATTTTGATTCATATCGCCTTTATTTGATTGTTTTAGTGTGTATGAAATTTTTAAATTTGGATGTATAAATGTGTTGAAAATTTTCAAGAATAATTTAAGTTTGCTTATGATTCGTTTTATGATGGTCATACGGGCTACCGGGAACGTGCAGGTCAAGGTTCTAATCTCGTCTAGTACCCTGGGGTGGTTTTACCACCTAAGATAACCTGAGTAGATTTATTTTAAACTAACCCCCCCCCCCCCA